>JAKWJD010001762.1:34219197-34319197 GCA_027705065.1 Solanum peruvianum | reverse complement strand
ATTAATCAACTTTTCCTATCAAGAGTTATTCTTAAGACTTCGCTAGGTAAGACTTGAAGATACCATTCCTATGGCCCCTTCTCACCTTAGCTAGGCAATCCTTAAAGCTACTCTAGATAAGTATTTATTCATTAACATGAATTCTAACTTAACTTATTATCTTCATTAGTTCACTTAGGAGACATTCAACATTTAAGTACATTCAATTAATTATCTTGGAGAAGACCTAGGGACTCACTCACTAATATCTTTAAAGCCTAATGGTGCAATACCTAGATATCCCATACCACTACCTAAACTTCATAAAACTTCTCCAACACTAGTAGGTATCCCATATGATGAGAATAGGCAATAATCGACATACAGCATACTAGTTATACATGGAATCTGGAGTCATGAACCTACTCCATGGAGGGTGTTCGACTTGACAATGGTAGAACTAGGACACATCTCATGTAGGCACATGGTTAAGGAATATCGAGGATTTCTTTGTTCTCTAATGTTATCTTAACAAGAGAAACTTTCCAAGCATACTTACTCGGCTCTTGCCTTTGTTATCGCGGAGTATTTCATTAAAGGAGTACATGAAGAGGTTCCATATCTAGTTCACAATCCAATCACAGTACACCTTACCAAAGATGGTTCACTAAGGCTACCTACAATGGTCAAGATTATAGCTCAATGATTTCCCAATGATGATTTGATTTCGTTCAAGGCAACCAACCCTAAATCCACCATTCACACAAGAGGGATACTATTACGACTTTCAACTTCAAGGATATGATAACCTTGCATCTAAGATGAAGGTTCCACATAAGGACCTTCTTAACTATGTTAAAGGTCTCATGTTAATCGCACATACAACTCTAAGAAGCTTTAGCATACTAAGTCAATAACTCATATTACATTGTACATATGTCAAGTAAGTGACAACTCTACCAAAACAACACACCCACATAGTTCATTATACCACACATAACATATCATTCAAGAAGCACATAGGCATAACCAAGGTATTCCATATATCACCCTATTCATTACTACATAATGATCACTGTAAGTTATCACAAGTCTCATATAATCTATCAAGAACCATCATACTTCAACATCAAGTAATACATATAATGACTACAATATAATCTCCTAGAGACACATATCATCAACTAGAAGAACTCATGTTTTGACTCCACATAGAAACATAAGTCACCAAAGCCTTCACAATATTCACATATTCAGATTATAACATGATAAAACCATAACTCATAAAGTTATGTCGCTAAGGACACATTATTCATAATTATAGCACATAAGCACCGCCACCATAAGTGGACCATACCAAACATCATTATCATATACGACATACACTACACAATATAAAGAAATTTAGGTCACCATACCATTAGTACAATCTCACAACTTCAATCCATAGCCAATTCAACAAACTCAATATACCATGGCTCTTACAAATAGTCATATTCAACATTTCAATTCAATAATTACATTACACTATGAATCAAAGATAATACAAAATACATTCAACAATTTAGGGAAGCCTACTTAAAATTCTAACATGATTCTTTCATAATTCAATAGCCTTAATCAAACTACACAAGAATTCAACAACATACAGACATAACTAAATCACCCATAAAGTAGTCAAACCTAGGTTTTCATGAATTGCATGGGCTCATAGAATTTTTTGATTAAAATCATCAAATTAACATCAATTCAATCAATATACAATGATTTGAAATGTTTTATGCAAGAACCCATGGCTAGACATTAAAATAGGATAATGTCATCTTATGAAAGACTTTGGAAATCACTTTGAAGTTTGGCTCCTTCAAGGAAAGAGATTTCGGGATGAAAAACATACCTAAATAGAAGGAAATGAGCCGATTTTTTATCTGATCTACTATCACCTAGATTGATTCATGTTGTCATATGGTGCTAGGCAGACCAACTATAATGTCCATGATCAAGTATTTCCACTTCCAAGTAGGAATGTTAATATCTCGGGATAAAACTCCTGGTTTCTACTGCTCAACTTTCATTTGTTTGCAATTTGGACACTTAGCCACCTATCCCTCAATTTCCTTCTTCATTCAATTCCACCAACATACATCCTACAAATTACAGTACATCTCACTGGATTTTGGGTGAATGCAAATTATGGGATTCTGATTAGATATGTTCCCTATAGTCATCCACATTTGGAATGAATAAACTACCTTGATATCCAAGTAGTCCATATCCCCCTTGAGATAAAGCCTCAATAGGTTTAATTTCAAATCTACTCAAATTGCATCAAGACCTTGATTGGATTTCACTTCCGCTAAAGAAGATAATTCAGAACTATTGTGAACCATAATACCACCCATGGTGGAGTCCAGTAGTTAAACACCTAACCTAACCAATCTTTATACATGTCAAACCAGATCTTTCTTTTCTTCTTCAATATGATCAACAGTACTAATAGATAATATACTAAGAGCATACGCTACCACATTAGCTTTACGGGGTGATAAAGAATACTCATGTTACAATCCTTCAATAACATAAGCCAACTTCTTTGGTGATGATTTATATCTTAAAAATTAAAAACATATTGCAAACTCTTGTGGTCGGTAAATACATCTACATGTACTTCATACAAATAGTGTCTCCAAATATATAAGGCCACAACAACCACCTCTAAGTAAAAGTCGTGAGTAGGATAATTCTTCTATGGATTTTAAATGTACTACCTCTAAAATTACATAGGTGAAACTAAATTCTAACGTGTTTGTCATGAGGTTCTAAGGTATTAAAATTCTTTATTATGTGCTAATGAGGCAGTGTCTAAAGTATTAGGTGCATTGGAAGTCAAACGTCTAGGGACGACCAACATTTTCAACGACTAGTAACCTATATGCCTCTTGTGTTTTACGTACTCATATGTGTGTGTCATGAGCTTATGAGGGCCTTATATGAGTAATAATAGCTTGTATATACAGTGTGTTAAGTTTCATGTAGTTTGGAGGTCAAACGACCAACAACGTCGATTGCCTTGAAATAACCTTATGTGTACTAGCATGTTTCATTGCGTTTTACGTGTTGGTTTTGGATGAAATTTTTTTTGGAGAGGTCTTAAAATCGTACACAATCATATTCAAGTAGGAAATGTCTCGGAAAAATTCCCCAAGAACCAACCAAGGGTCCTTAAGGAAAGACCCATCATTGAACCAAAGGCTGTCTAGACCAGCCCAAATGACTGAGGCAATCGACGGCATAACTGGTCGACGCCCCATCGATGGTGGGTGTGGGTTAAGACTTAGACAAGGTCCCAAAGGCCAGTTTCTTAACCAAACGAAGGCCAGCCAGGACAGCCCATCGGTGGACAAACGGCTCGTCGATGGCCACGCGTAGGTGAAGTCTACAATTTTGCAACTTTAGTATTAAATACAAGGGTGGATTGGTAAATTCACCCTACGTCCAAATAATCAAAAGGGAGGTTTCCTAAGGGTATTATAGCTATTTTAGTGGGTTTATAAGTCCTAACTACCTATATCAATTAATTTTTCTAAAATCAAAACTTAAACTCTCTAAAAAGAAAAACTCACTAGAACTCCATGGAAGCTTGAAGGGAGATTGAGCCTTGAAGGTTGATTTGTCCACAAGTTTCTCTCAATTTTCGTGGATTAACATCAGTTAAGGTATGGTTTTCATCCTTCAAACTCTTTTCTTCAAGGATCCAAAGTTCAAAGTGATTTCTAAAGTTTTTCAGAGATGAAAATGTCCAATTTCGATCTCTATATATGGGTTCTTGCATAAAACATTTTGAATCATTATATATTGATTGAACTGATGTTAATAAGATGATGTTAACCTAATTAACGATGAAAAGATGTAATTCATGAAGCCTAGTTTTTTACTACTTTGTGGTTGTTGTAATCATGCCTTAAAGCTTAAGAATTCTAGTGTAGTTTCCTTTGGGCTATCGAATGATGTAAGAATTGTATTGGATTGATGTATAGGCTGTATTATATTGATAAATCTATATTTAACTGATCCATATTCATTGAGTATTATTATCTTTGTATTGAATTGATGATCATGACCATGGGTAAGGCCGTTTTGGTATTGTATTGGATGATTTAGTTATGGATTGAAGTGGTGAGAATGGACTTGTAGTACGCTGCCCTTATTCTGTTTATTTTATGTAATGTAGGTCTTGAATTATGTTCTGATTGGTATGGTCCACTTATGGTGGACGTGTTATGTGTTATAATTGTGAATGATGTGGCCTTGTCAGTGTTACTTTATGCATTATGATGATCATGTCCTTGTCATTACTTGACATATTATAATGTTTGGTGTAGTTTATTTATATGAAGTATGATCATATCCATCTACTTGTGATTAAGGTTATTATATGTGTTCCTGTATTTATGTTGTTAGGTGATCATGTTAGACTATGACTATGTCTTTATGTGTGTAGTCTTAGAGTTAACGCATGATTCTTCCTAATTAGTTATATGAATCTTATGTTTGGTATATGGATGATATTGCAGTAGTGAATAGGGTGATCTAAAAATGATGTTGGTTATTCTTATGTGCTTCTAGAATAATATGCTATATGTGAATACATATGTGTCTTGTCTTGGTAGACTTGTGTCCCTTACTTGATACGTGCACATTGTGAATATGAGATTCTTGACTTAGGATGCTATATCCTCTTAGCCTTGTATGTATGAATGACATGTGGCCTTGAACATAGTTAGAAGGTCAAATTATTTTGAGCCCTCAACCAAGCTGAGAGGTTCTCATATCCTTGAAATTGAAAGTCGTAGTCGTATCCTTCTTGTGTGAATGGTGAACTGAAGGCTTGTTTTCTTGAACGGCATGAAATCATCCTTAGAAAAATCATTAAGCTATCCTATTTAACAATTGAAAGGTAACCCTATGGGAACTCTTTGGGTAATGTATAATGTGATTGGGTTATGAACAATATATGAAACCTTTTCATGTGATCCTTTAAGTAAATTACTCTATGAGAACAAAGGCTAGCACTGAGTGATTATGGTTTGGTAAGTACATATATTTAAGGATGAGGAAAGAGTATTAATAAACCTTTCATATTCCAGAACAATGTGCCTACATGGGATGTGTCTGAATTTTACCATTGGCAAGTAGAACACCCTCCATCAGAGTAGGTTACAACGCCGGATTTCACGTCTTTCTTTTATGGGCTATATCGGTTATTGCCTATTCTCATAATATCGGATAGCCACTAGTGTTGGAAGTTCTATGAAGTTTAGGTGGTGGTATGGGACGCTATCTGGATATTGCACAATAGGCTTTGAAGATGTGGGTGAGTGAGTCACTAGGTTTTCTCCAAGACCATTACTTGAATCTCCTTATATGTGATGAATGACTGTTAAATGAAATAATGAAGATAATGACTTAAGTTGGGAAGTATGTAAATGAATAAGTACTACGTAGAGTAGTTTAAGGGTCGTCTAGTTAAGGTGTGAAAGGGGCATAGAAATGGTCACTTCATGTCCTACCTAGGTTAGTCTTTAGAATGACTCTAGATAGGAATGTTGGTTGATTAAGTAGACATAATCTATACTTGGAAGTCTTAAGGATCATTTAGGTAATCTTGGAGAAGGTATATGGGCGTTCTGTTCTTGAATTACTTAATTAAGTATTTTTGATAATCTTTGTGAGAAGAATTCATATTATATGTATGCTATTGTATGAAGTGAGAATGATCTTACTATAGATAGTCTAAAGGATCTCATGTGGTGTGTTTGGTGTAATGTAAGTGTATTTATATCATTGTAGGTAATCTTAAGGATTATTTAATTGTGCTTAGAGAGGTTTATGGGTGGTCTCTTTTTTTCTTACTTAAGTGAGTCTTAGAATAACCTTTAGTGAGAGGATTGCATGCTACAAAGGGTTTACTTTAATGTTGAAGTAATTCACCGTAACATTGGTTTAGTTCTGTCACGACCCAAATAGGGGCCGCGACTGGCACCCACATTTACCCTCCTATGTGAGCGAACCAACCATCTAAACCTTAACATTTCAAATATATCAACAGAAAATAATGCGGAAGACTTAAACTCATTTATAAAACAATTCAAAACTATTATTATTATCCCCAAAATCTGGAAGTCATCATCACAAGAACATCTATGATCAAATTACTAACTAGAATGTCTAAAAAGCTAAAAATACATAAGAAGCTAGTCCATGCCGGAAGTCAAGGCATCAAGACTTGAAGAAGAAGACCCAGTCCAAGCTAGACGCATTAGCTCACCCTGAATTTCCGACGTAGTGAAGACTGGCTAGAATTACTGCTGAGTTGAAGTTGACGGAAGTATGTAAATGAATAAGTACTACGTAGAGTAGTTTAAGGGTCGTCTAGTTAAGGTGTGAAAGGGGCATAGAAATGGTCACTTCATGTCCTACCTAGGTTAGTCTTTAGAATGACTCTAGATAGGAATGTTGGTTGATTAAGTAGACATAATCTATACTTTGGAAGTCTTAAGGATCATTTAGGTAATCTTGGAGAAGGTATATGGGCGTTCTGTTCTTGAATTACTTAATTAAGTATTTTTGATAATCTTTGTGAGAAGAATTTCATATTATATGTATGCTATTGTATGAAGTGAGAATGATCTTACTATAGATAGTCTAAAGGATCTCATGTGGTGTGTTTGGTGTAATGTAAGTGTATTTATATCATTGTAGGTAATCTTAAGGATTATTTAATTGTGCTTAGAGAGGTTTATGGATGGTCTCTTTTTGTCTTACTTAAGTGAGTCTTAGAATAACCTTTAGTGAGAGGATTGCATGCTACAAAGGGTTTACTTTAATGTTGAAGTAATTCACCGTAACATTGGTTTAGTTCTGTCACGACCCAAATAGGGGCCGCGACTGGCACCCACATTTACCCTCCTATGTGAGCGAACCAACCCATCTAAACCTTAACATTTCAAATATATCAACAGAAAATAATGCGGAAGACTTAAACTCATTTATAAAACAATTCAAAACTATTATTATTATCCCCAAAATCTGGAAGTCATCATCACAAGAACATCTATGATCAAATTACTAACTAGAATGTCTAAAAAGCTAAAAATACATAAGAAGCTAGTCCATGCCGGAAGTCAAGGCATCAAGACTTGAAGAAGAAGACCCAGTCCAAGCTAGACGCATTAGCTCACCCTGAATTTCCGACGTAGTGAAGACTGGCTAGAATTACTGCTGAGTTGAAGTTGACGGAACGTTTGCTGCATTCCACAAATAACAAGAAAGAAAACATAAAAGTAGGGGGTCAGTACAACCACAAGTACTGAGTAGATATCATCGGCCAACTCAAAATAGAAAACAGTGTATATCAGTTAATATTATAAATCAACTATAAACTCAACATATAACATCAACAAGTACCATCAAGTTCATCCATGAGGGCTCAAGCCTCAATACCATACTCATTTGGGATTTAAGTTTATTAGATTGAGTATATTTATCATCTTTCAAGATTCATTATCTTTCTTCCTCTTGTGTCGGTACGTGACACTCCGATCCCCTACCACTATGTGTCGGTACGTGACACTCCGATCCCCTATATGTGTCGGAACGTGACACTCTGATCCCCTATATGTGTCGGAACGTGACACTCCGATCCCCTATATGTGTCGGTACGTGACACTCCGATCCCCTAATTCTATGTGTCGGAATGTGACACTCCGATCCACTAATACTATGTGTCGGAACGTGACACTCCGATCCACTAATACTATGTGTCGGAACGTGACACTCCGATCCACTAATCTCATTCCATCCGTTCATCAAGCCTTCTCTATACCAAGGCATCATCAATCCCATTACTTTAATTCATCAAGCCTTCTTTTATACCAAGGCATCATCATTAATAAGTAGATTAAAGTTTCTTTCAAGATTTGGGATTCAATGGTTTTCATCATGTTTGTTTTATCAAAATCACATAATCATATTCATGCAAGCATACAATTAAGCATATAGACAGGTTTACAATACCACCAATACATATCATTCACTATTAAGAGTTCACTACGAGTATCGTAAAAACCATAACCTACCTCCACCGAAGAATTGGAATCAACAAGCAATTTCCCAAGCTTTGTTCTTCTTCTCGTTTCTATCTCTCAATCGATCAATCTCCCTCTCTCTTTTCTTTTCTCTTTTTCTTATTCAAACCCTCTTTCTTTTACCCTAATTAACATATAATTAAGTGTAAAAGATGACAATGATACCCCACTAATTAATCCAAAGTTACCTCTTTTATCCCTCAAGAATTTGAGTTATTAATATAAACCCACGAAATCTATAATTAAGGAAAGAATAGTCCAAAACGTCCCTTAAAACTTAACCAGAAATCCGATTCTGCCTGGGATTTGCGCAACCTGTGACGGGCCGTCGTGCCTGCGACGGTCCATCACGAAGGTCGTCGTAAGGGCCAGGACTCTATTTTTACTGTGACGGTCCGTCCTGCACATTACGTCACGAAGTACAGAGAGTCGATTTTAATATCCAAATTTAAGAATTCTAAGTGTCATGGAACGAAACCTCCTTGACGGGCCGTCGTGACCTCGACGGTCCGTCGTGACATCCGTCGTCCCAGCCAGTTTTTCCAGAAATAAAATCTGCTGCTCAAAACGACTAAACAGGTCGTTACAAGTTCACTAAGAAGCTTGAATTAATTCACTGTAACTTAGCATGGTTCACTGTAACATTTCTTAAAAAGTGATAAAAGGCTTATGTGATATATTATGTGTTTCTAAGGTGTTAAATGTTGTTCTTATGCTTATACTATGAGATTTCAATAAAAAAGAGCATATTTCCAATAAATGTCCATTATCATGATTTTATGCATTATAACATACTTAGTACATGTGTTTGTACTAGTTCCATACTTTTATCTATATCTAAAGTGATTCACAGGTGAAGGTGCTTTTGGGAGCGCAACTTTTGTTATAAGATCTTTCTAGCAAGTTTGAAGTATGTCTTCATTTGACTCGAGGGCATAGATTTCTCTTGATTTCTGATCTGGAAGCATTGTAATAGACTTAATAGTACTTTATTTTGATGTATGGGTTGTGTCCTACATATTCTTGTGTCTAAGATTTGATATGTGACTTAGTATTTCCAATGGTTTTTATATAAAGATATTTTGAAAAACTATTTGAATGTTGTGAAAAGTTTTAATTCTACACTACTTTTCATTTTTGTATATGCGATGAACGATACGAAAGGCCTTGCACTAGACCTCTTAGAGGTCAAGTAAACCGTGCCACGACCTAAGAATTCCCTAAATTCTAGGGTATAGGTGCGGGTGGTGACAATAAGTTGCCTTGAGAAATAGGCAACAACTTTCCCATTTTGCAGATACACACACCTAGCCCAATTCTCAAGGCTTCAATAAACTACAAAATCATTTGTCCCTCCTGTAAGGTCAATTCCAGAGCAAAAGTAAATCAATCATTCAAGTCTTGAAAACTCTTTTCACAACATTCAAACAACATGAACTTAGCCTTTCTTTGAGTCAAAGTTGTCAAAGGGAAGGCAATCAAAGAGAAACCTTCAATAATCCTTCTGTAATAACCAGCTAAACCCACTAAACTTCTAATATCTAAAGGAGTTAGAGGTGTAAGACAAATTTTGAACCATCTGTCTTCTTAGGATGTACCTCAATACACGTACTCGAAAAATATGACCAAGGAAAGTAATAGACCTTAACAAAAGATCACATTTGCTAAACTTTGAAAAATGTTTTTTGTTCTTATGAATTACAACACAATCTTAAAATGAAAATATGATCATTCTTACTCCTTGAATAGATTAATATATCATCAATGCATAAAATCACAAACATGTCAAGGTATTGTCTAAACACCCTATTCATATAATCTATAAATGTCACTGGAGCATTAGTCAACCCAAATGAGATTAGCAAAAACTTATAATGACCATACCGACTCCGAATATTTGTCTTCAGAATTTAATCTTCCTTCACCCTCGATTTGTGATAACCTAATCAAAGGTCAATATTAGAGAAATAACTTGCTTCTTAAATTGGTCAAATAAATAATTTATCCTTCTGAGAGTATACTTAATCTTAATAGTCACCTTGTTCAACTAAAGATAGTAAATACACATATGAAAAGAACCATCTTTCCTTCTCATAAACGAAATTGGAGCACCCCATGGAGTGATACTAGGTAAGATAAAACCCTTACCAAAAATTTGTTAATTGTTCTTTCAACTCCTTACATTCAACCGGAGCCAGTCAAGAAATAGGATCTTCGATAGGTTGTGTATCTTACGGTCAATAACAAAGTTTATTTCCACTCGAAATACATTGAGAAACTTATTAACACGCGGATCAACTAGATAGTAGGGATTTCAGAATCTACATCCCTTACACTTACTTGATGGTATATTCCACCCTTAGAAATCCTCTTTCTAGCTTTAAGTAAGAAACAATCTGACCCTAAAGAATACAATATTTCCCCTTACACTCTAGGATAGGCTCATTTGGGAACTAAACTTGAGTACATGAGTTCTACATTCAATAGAAGTGTATTGTGAGTGCGGCCAATCCATACACAAGATAACATCAAAATTTAACATAACAAGCTCTACGAATTCAACAATAGTAATTCTATGGGACAAGGAAATAAGAAATTATCTATATACCATTTTAACATAATAGAATCACCTACATGAGTAGAGACAATCCAAGGTTCTAACAACACATCAGGAAAAACATCAAACCATATAGCCACATATAGTGTCATAAAAGACAAGATAGCACTGGGATCAATTAAAGCATAAAAATCAAATTAGAATACATTCAACATACTGATAACCACATAAGGAGAATCCTCTTCTTCACCATGAGTCTTAAGTGCATACAATAAGTTTTGCTTAGGAGCATTAGAACCGAAACCACTAAGAAGAACTTGTTTGTCCTCTCTTACTTTATCCAGAAGCATCGAGTAATCCTTCATTTTGATAAAAGTCATAGTACAAGAAAAACAATCATATATGCCGACTAGGCACTTACCCTCGTGCTTCCTTTCACACTTTATAAAACTAAAAATAGGCAATGAAGGTCCACTACAATTACCTCCTTGAGGCTTTGGTTAGACACCCTATCTTTGTTGAACTTATGAGGAGCATTAAAGGTATCTTGACTAGAAAACGATTGCTGAAGTCTAGACCGACCATGTCCATCTGACTTTTCTTGTGTGATATTCCATCAACGGTGTTAGACCTTTTTACCTCTCTAGACTTTTCCTTAAGTCTATCCTCCTCAATTTGTATGGCATGCACTATTAAAGGAGAGATGTCCATTTTATTAATGAGCATGGTGGTTCGACACTCTTTAACAACAATATTTGACATTACTGAAAAATTTACTCATGTTAACCCTTGAATTGGTAACCATTAATGCAGATGACTCATACAATTCTGCGAACTTTAGAGCATATTCCCTAACACTCATATTTTGTTGTCAAAGGTTAACGAACTCAAGCAGACAAGCTTCCCTTATATCAAGGGGAACAACCTATCAACAAATGTGGCCTTCAATTTCTCCCAATAAAAAGGACCCACATCTTATTCACTCTCTTCATTCCACTAGTTATAACATATATGAGCTATACCTTTTAGTTGATAAGACAACTCCCCTTTTTCAGCCGGTGTAACTCTCATGATTATCAAAACCTTATATACTTGACAAACTTTAGGATCTTCATCAACCTTAGAACTATTAAACATTAGAGGATTCATCTTAGTGAAATCCCCTACTCCTGAAGCCATTGTACCCATGTAACACTCTGGAAGTTCCATGACCTAGTCTATAGCCTCATTTGATGCATTATGCCTCACAACAAAGTTTCCAAGATTGAACAAAGATAATGAACTTAATTATGATGTGTCAGATGCTAAACGCGATGAACGACCATGACGTCCGGAGATTTGTAAAAAATGACCTAGTGTGACTTCGTGTGTTTCAAGAGGTTTTAGGAGTTGTAAAAAGGTCAAATTTGGTGAAAAGGTTTCGATTACATATTATAGTGTTTTGAAGATTAAAATGTCCAGGTACGATTCCCCAGGGACCACCCTTAGGGTCCTTGAGCCGGACCCAACATTTAGCCCCAAAAATTGTCAAATGGCGGTGTACAACCACGAGGGCAAACGACCACTACAACATTTTAGGCCTGCGACCACACTAAATCTGAGCAACGGTTGTAAACTGTTACCTAAAATATTTTTGGGAACGCTTTTGAAATGTATCCTATATTTTTAACTTTTGGTATTGATATTCGCAACACATGTAAAGTGTATCCTTTAATGGTATAGGTTACACTTAATAAGCATGTGATAGTATGAAATAAATAGCAACAACTATTTACATATATGTCCACACATTTAAAGTATCCTATTTTTATAATTTTAAAAGCAACACATTAAAGTGTGGCCTAAAATTTTTTACTAAAATATTATATTCCCTCCAACATTTTCAACTCTCCCTATCATTTTTATTGGCCAAAAAGATATTTAAAAATAATTAATAAAAAATTTCTCTTTCTCATCTTTCCTATCTGAAATACGCTTTACTTTTCTTTTGCTAGAACTAGAATATACACTTTACTCTTGAGATCTTTTACTCCGGAACTGAAGATTGAAGAGAGGAAGCTTAAGAACTAAAGATTCTCTTCTCCAGAACTCGAATTTTCTATAATGTGAAGAGCTGAAGATAAAAAACTTGGGATCGAAGAACTGAAGATAAAATAATTGAAAATTGGAAGCACAAGAAATGAAGTGTTGAGATACCTTTTATTTCTCTTATACTAATTTTGTCAAGGTAATTACTGATTTCGTACATCCAAGATTCCATTTTATTCTTTACTAATATGAAAATCTACAAAATTTCAAACAGTCAATTGGTTAAAATTTGTTTTGTGTTTAGAAAGAATTGATTATTTTGGGGTTCTTACATCTGAAATTTCAAAGTAGGGAAAGAAATAACCAAAAATCTGAATATCAAGTGTAGTTAGCCCTAGGAATATTGAGTAGACAATTATATTTTAGAGAAGTGATTATTTATGTTGTTGAAATAGTAGGAGATATACTTAAATTATGCCGGATGGTTTATATGCTAGTACCTCTCTATCTATGCGTTGGAATGGACACTTCTGCACATTCCTCAAAAACAGAATCATCCGATTGGTTATATTGTCCTCCGTAGAAAATGGTTGGAAAATTTTTTTAATGAGTATTGTGCATATGATATGTTTCAAGTAGATAGTATGTTCAACTATGATTTCTCACTAAGATTATGTTATTCATGGTTTTCGGCAATGAGGCATCTAGATTATCACGTAACGTAAATCATTTGAGATGCATAGTAGCACCTAATGTGTTAGAGTCCGTGATAATTTTTAAAGACTTTCTATCTCTCTTTCTGAGACAATTTTTATGATTGGAAACCTGTGTATGTAGTTAGTATTATAAGTAGTTTAAGGTGTTTGTGGGTTGCTTAGTGGATATATGTGCCTTTACATGGTATGAATATTTCTTAGGTTAACTAGATGAGGTCCAGTCAAAGAAACAATGGGAGATCAAAGTTTTTGTATATCATTTGCTCTCTAGGTATGTAGACCCGCTTCTGATACTTGTGATAAATACCTGACATTTAATTTGCGGATATAACTTTCTATTGGATCTATCTTTGATACTTAATGCTTAACCATGCTATAGATAGATCTATTTTGGTGATTTAGTGTCTATCTTATAATATAAATTTTGAATCACACTATTCAGCTCTGTAGTTTTCAAAACTATAGTAATGCGAAGAAGCCACAATTATAACTCTGTAGGATCAGCTGCACAAAACATTAGAGTCTATAAAATTTGAGCATAGAAGCAAGTTCTAAGGAGAAATATATACTCTGCCGTAATCTTCATCAAACATAGTTTACCATAGATTTCCAATTTTCTGCCAATCCAGTTAATTTATCATCTTTCCAGAAGTTGAAATGGATGGAGGCTAACATCTAATCCTATGTAAGCCTTCTCCCACCGTTATTTTGTTCTTCCCTTACATCTCATAATAATGCTAGTCAAGCAATTCGTATCTTCAGCTATGCTAGTAAGGATGGAAATAGTTGAATATTAACATTTTGAGAAAAGAGCAAATAAGAACAGAATGTAGGGCATACTAGTGGATCTCTCATTTGTTGAGAAATCATAAATAAGTCTATAAAAAAACATTAGTGATTAGTTAATATTCTCTTTTCTTAAGTAAATAAGGCAATGTACAAATACATATGGTAGATTCATCAAGAAGTTATCCAATTGTTAATTTGTTGAAAGACATTTAGAGCTACCCTTACAGATAGCTTTTTAAGTATCTTTTGACTATATGAGAAGTTTTAATGCTGAAGTAGTGCATAATGATTTCCGTATACTCCTTGTGTATGTGGGGGAGCGACATGGCAAGACAGGTTTCATTGCCCCTGGCCTTAAAGGCATTTTCTTGTGTAATGACCTTGTGAAGAAAGAATTTTATGGTTTCTTTTAGTGTTTAAATTTTCACATTTATCTTATATATCTTAACTTCATAACTTTGATTTGATAATTCTATCTTATTTTATGCAAATTTTGTGATGTGGTAGCTTAATGAAGTTAGATTACATATCATTTTGTTCTACATAGATAGATATCTAACTAGAGAGTCATTGCTTTATTTGGTGTGACTTTCCATGCTTTGTTTTGTGTGACTACTATCTGATTTAATTTTGAATAAAAGTGTCTTTGGATATTTGTCTTTCTGACCCTGGTCTTTAGCATGAGGTGGACTTGAAGTAGGATATATCTAAAAAATGTGCTATAAATCTGCAAATTCGTATTGTGCTATATATTTGAAAATATGCAAATTGCAAATCCTCATATCTATGTTGCGACTTACAATTGTGTTGTTGTATATTTTGTGGAAAAGGTGTCATATGATTTAGGATTTATTGATTTCTAGAGTTTCATATAGGTAAAGTTGACGATATGGATTTGATTTTTAGTGCCACTGACATTCCCATAACGCTAACATGTAAAAAGTTGGAAGACGTTAATAATCAACCTTCCAAACGTCCTTTTGACATGACTTCATAAAAAATGAAGTCTGTTATCAATCTCTGCGCAATATCCAATTAACCCCAATATATTTTCATTGTTAAGAAGACCGTAGAAGTTAGCCTGTGCTTGTAGGTTTGGTTATGTCGAAAACAAAGTTAAACCACAAAATTACAAGTACTGCAAATGGTATTAACGACCAAGGTAATGTACACTCTTGCCAAATCCCACATTCAAATGTGATCTGAAGTTTAGTGATCATAAAAGACAGAGTCAGGAATTCAACTTTAAGTTAGGTCCAAAGAGGACAATACATGGAAATTTGACTTGGACAGTTAGCCAAAGCGGACAATACCTTGGCACTAAACTAGATTCTACTTTAAGTTTATGAATTTCCCTTCTTCAATGTGTGGCTTTATTAATATCTATTCCATGTTGTGATAGTCTTGGTGTTGCTGAGCTCTCTTACGTGGTATTCCATCCATTTTCTTATTTTGTAATGAGTGATTCTCACATAGTTCTTCAATGACAAATTTTTACTTTATCTTTCATGATGCATAACTAATCTCATTGGTTCTTTTTATGTTATGAGGATGAAGATGTGTTCTGGTGATATAATGTCTATTTTGTTAATTGATTAATTTCTTAATTTGGTGTTCTTTCTTGATGGAACAAATTTGTTTTCTAGAGGAATAACTATTCAAGCAGTTAAAATCAATTAGAATTTCCCTAAGAACTCATATACATATTTGCACAGGGTATGCACAACAGATCTTTTATCTTGCTTATTGACTTATATATTTGTTTTTTCTATTATCTCATTGGTAATAGCTTTTGTAGTATAGACGATCAGCAACACGTGTATGCATTAATTATGTTCCTTCCTTTTATACTAGATTATTAAGTTTCTATGTGCTTGTTTCTGATGATACAAATTGTATTTATCTAACTGTGAGGTATAGAATTGAACAAGAACTTGGAATAGAGATCAAGAAAATTCCTCCACAAATAGATCAAGCTATATATTGTCAATGAGATGTTAGTTGTGGTTGATGGTGGTACCAGTGGTTAAGTATTTATGATAGATATTATTTGTGTATGCACTTTATTAAGTATTTTTATGTTTCTTTTCATATAGTTTGTAGTGTGCAACGAAATAAAATAATGAGAAACCATCAAAGTTTGAAATGCTTACTGTCACTCGTACAAAGACGAGAAAGGAAATTTGGACTGATACTGAAGTTGCAATAGTATGTATTTTAAAGTGGATTAATGATTAATTTAATTCAGGTTAAAAGTTTTATATTGTTGGGAGGTCTATAATTTTATTTTAATATGCTTGAACCGTTGCACAATTTGTTTGAAAGGGATGTCAATTGAAGTTAACCTAATGAACCATAAACTCATTTAAGCTGGAAGAAATTAGAAGTACTTGCATTTAATATGGATGTCAATTTTATTCAATAAGCTGAGCATCGTAATCACCAAAATTCACGGGAAACTGTAGATAATGCTTTTATGGGAGTGTTTTGAAGGGAGCAGCTTGGTCCACTTAGGTGTTATGGTAGATCATTGACAACAAGTTCTTTGAATAAATGTGGAAGATAACAAGATTAGACAGAAACATGCCAATGAAATCACTTCTCTAAAACAAGAAATGAATGAAATGAGAGAAAAAATGCGACATTTTTTTAGTCAATTGCTTTTATACAACCCTGGATTTAATATTCGAGGTATGCTAGGGTGTGTTGGATCTAACAATGCTTCACCTATTTATTGGGGTAGTGCACAAGCTATGAAGGTCCAAAATCCACTACAATCTTCTGGGTCAACTCATGATTCGATCTTCAAAAGGTATTTAGTACTTTTTCAAATTATTCCACTCAGTTTCTTGGAAAGTCTTCTCTGTGATAGTAGGATTATTGATGCAGTTAATTTGCATGCTTTCTAACTTCATGTTTGAATCATTCAAAGTAGCATCAGTTTTTGTATGACTGATCTGGAATTTATATTGAGAAACATCTAAATTTCAATTTCTCTATGCAAAAGTCTAAGTTCATTGTAGTCCTTGAATCTGCTGTTTTAGATTCTTATATCTATCGTTTCTATAAAACTTATGAAGATTAAGTTGTATATCAATGTTTTTATTATTTTGTGATTTGGATATGTTTTTTTGTTAGGATTTCATGATTTGATCTATTAGTCAATCTCATTAGACCTGGTTCACTTCATGTGTTTTATGAATCCTAACTTCTATATATACGTAGTGCCAAAATATTCTTCATTGTCATTGTGGTTGAGATGCAGTTAGAGATATGACAGCTGATAAATCGAGTAAGTGTTGGTAGTTAACTCAAAAATATTGTACAATTGTGTAACACTCTTAAAGTCCATGACCTAAGTTATAACCTTACATGAAAGACTAAGACTTATTATACTGTTTATAGGCCTAACATAATGTACTTAAACTAGTTATGAAGTAATAGAGTCAAAGCGTTAAGAAACGATCATGAAGTCCGGTGAAGTGTGATATGTGCACTAGTGTGCCTTAGCATGTTTCATTGGGTTTTAGGAGTCGTAATTTAGTGAATGTTTGTAACAAGGTGTTAAGTGTATAGAAGTATGTTATTAGGGTCGAAACGTCCGGGTACAACTCCCCAAGGACAACCTTATGAGGACCATTGCAATTGACCAAAAACTAACAAATTGGAAGTGGCCAAACAACAAACAAAAGAACGAGTAGTCGGTGTATTCATACGTCCAGACTTATCCAAATCTTCAAAGTGGTAAAAATTACCTCTCAGTCGGAATCACGGTTGTACAGTATGGGGTCGTCGATGAGGTGACGGTCTGTAGGTCGAAGGTTTGTCATTTGGGGTCTGTTTCACTATTATAATATTTAAGTTAGGGAATTAATTAGTTAGTTGGTTAGTTAATTAAGTAAGGGTTAAGGGGTGTCTATTTAAGTTAATTAAGGGACTATAAAAGACCTAAACCTCATGAACCTAACCTAACACCCCATATTTTACAAACCCAATTCTCTTCAACTTCTTTCTACTTTCTCTCTCTAATCCCAAAGGCTCCACTGCAGACCAAGATTCAAGGTCACTAGGGCTCCAAGGTTTAAAATTTATCTCCACCAGTGTTCAAGGATTGTTATGGTATAGAAACACTTCACTCTTGGGACCCTTTTTTCCAAGAGGTTCCTTCAAATTTATTTCACAAAGATGTCAAAAACATGGGTTTCAATCCAAATTCGTGAATTGTCTTCAAATTGGTTATGATGTTAATTTCCTTTGATCATTAATTATATATTTATTATTTTTGATAGTTTAATTATTGTATTTCTTAGTCTTAGACATAATTCTATGTTAGAATCTATGAATTGAATCTCTTACCCTAACCCTAGTTATGAATTGGACATGTAGATGATTAGGGTTGTTCGAATTGGTTATGTTATTGATTAATTCACTATGTTATGATGATGATGAGTGGTTTATTGGATAATTGTGATTAATTGAGTCTGAGATTCTTGATGAAGTCCATGGAGGCTAATTTGTAAGACTTTGTGATCTTGAACTCTTTACTTCAATAATGATGGATTGTATTTGGTGATGATGTTGTGCAATTAAAGTAATAAATGTGATTAGATTTAGGAAGATATGATGTAATGAATATGATGTCATGATATTATTGTATTGAATGTAATATTATGGTAAGGTTGTGAGGGTGAAAGGTTGAAGATGATCCTCTTGTGTGCCTTATGTGTTAACAACTAAGATATGTGATCTCACTAATGATGGTTTGTGCTGAAAGGAAGTTCTCATCCTATGCCTAATGAGCTAAATGACATTCTATATAAGGGTTAGTCTCCTATAAAATATATCTATATATATATATATATATAAATATATATATATATATATATTATTGATCAAGAATCACTTAATGGAATTTCCAAATGGACTTTAGCTTACCACGGAGTGAACATGACAATGAGAGGTGTTGACTCCCCACTGAAGGGAGATTTACTAAGGGTTCTCATGAAATAGTGACTATAATACAATTGTGCATACGCAGAGTCCAACACATGTCTTCTAGTTCTTGAACTATGTTTCCCCAATAGGATTACTAGCTAGTGGATCTACCTAGAATGCTCTGTTCATGTTTTAGTCCTACCTTTTCAAGTAAAACACCTTCTTTCAATGTAGCGCTTCATGACAGTGGATTAAATGTTTAGCTCACATGGTCTGTTGTCGGTTAGGTGATTGTTCCCGGAAGTAAAATTAATAAATCAAATGAATAAAATTAACTCTATCTATGATAACTTAAGGGTTTTTCTTAGTGTAGGTAGGCGTATGGGACACTACCTATATATTGCACTACTTGACCTTTTAGGAAGTCCTAATAAGTTGTTCTTATGATTTTATAATGTAAATTATATGTATATGTTGACCTTATATGTTGATGATCCTATAGGATGTTAGTTTCACTTATAAACATGTTATTGCTCTATATTGCGAGATTTGGGATGACTACTCATTATGCTATATTATACGATGCAATGAATTACTTATGATCTCTTTTCTTGGTTTACATGATTATGTAGGGTTATGGGACTTCACATGAGCATTGCACTAGTATGATTGGGAAGCGACTTTTGTAAGGATCTTATCAGTTATGATGATATGAACTCTTGTACATGCTTTGTTTTTATGGCATTATGTTGGAGTTATTTTGTTTATATTATCTTAATATGAAGTTATTCATGTTTATATGACCTTATGTTGATAATATCCATGTTGACTTGACTTTATGAGGATGTTGGTCTTATGTTGAATATGGACTTGTATTAATGAAAATGTGTTCATTGGCTTGTATTTGTTCTTAGTTGTGCATGAAGGCTTTCAAAAGTGAATTACCATGACTTTGAAAAGAATGTCCCTTTAAGCATGATTTTAAAGATTATATGTGCATATATTTCAATACTTAGTACAAGTGGATGTACTAACATATATTATTTATATTTATACTATTATGTAGGTTGTTGTAGTTTAAATTTAGAAGGCCATTTGCAAGATTACTAGGATTTCACCTATTTTGGTAGGTCTTCTAGTTCAAAGGATTGTGCCACGCGTGGCATTATGAATTTGTATTAACGGCTATACCCGAATGTTCTACTTCGTTATAGATGATTTATTATGAGACGACATTATTAGGCTGAATTCTAACATATTGATTATGATTACAAAACCAGACGCTTATGTAAGATTCCTATGCGAGGAGTCTAAGTAAACTCCATATAAAGTAAGTGAGAGGTCTATGTATACCTCAATATGCATAAATTTTTAATTTTTTCATATTCTCGACATATGAAATGTTATGACGAACTCTAAGGATTGTCTAAGTCCTCTATGAGGACAGCGATGCGAGTTACATCTAGGGGTGCTCCTCGGTCATGACAAATTGCATTTTAGAGTATATTTGTCTTTTAAAGAGACTTTTACGTTCCATTCAGAATGTGACCCTACTTTTCTCTTACTTCTCTTATTTAATTAGCAAAGTGGTGGTCAAAAGTTGAGGCCAGTTACTATTCTCTAGACTACATTAAATATCAAAAACACTTCTGATACTATATGAGATTATTCAGCTGTAGTCTTGGATTGTTTTTTTTTCACCAATTGAGTTCTAAAAATGTTTAAATTCTTTGTCACTAGCTCTTAGATATTCTTAATTTTATATTATGTCACCATTTAATGTGAACAGGAGGTTAAGCTTTAAGTCAAGTCCTACATTCTGATGCTTTTGTCATTGCTGAATGTAGGGACTACTGAAATGTACATCCCATTAGGGAGACCATGTATATAAATATGTTGAGTTTCAATACCTTTTGAATTATCTAGTTGATTATCCTTCTAAACTAATGGAAGTGACTGATAATCATACTAAACTATCACCGACTTATGATCCTACGAAACTAAATGGGGCTTCCCTTTTTGAATCCATGCAAAGGTATTTTCAATTGTTTAGTGTGTAATTCCCAATTATAGATTGAACATCATAAAATATGTTAACAATTTTCTGAAACACTCTAGTTTAAACCTACACAAATTGATCAACTCATAACAGTTTCCTTCTACTTAGCTACTTTCCCACCAGGAGTCATATTTGATGTTGTAAATATATTCTAGTCTGACAACCTCAAATGATATGAAACCCGCTTCAAAGTACAAAAAGATATCTTTCCAGAAATCCAGTCTGCATTAATATGTGATTAGTTGAGTGCTACAAATTTATATCCCAGTGAATTAAGTTCCTCTCTGGATACTTGAAATAAGTGCATTATCTTGCATGTATAAAGATCTCAATTAAAATTTGGTTAATCTTTGCCTCTCTCTGATGTGTATTATGTAATTCTGAACTTTTTACATATTCTCAATATGTTTTTGACTATTGTTGAATGTTGGTGAAACACTCTAGATGCGGCTGAGTTTTCTCTCTTTACTTGTTGTTATTGGCGTTGGTTTGAATTGAGCTGAGGTTATGCTTATTGTTTCATTGTTCATCTTGCTCGTTTTGTATGGTTTGAGTCTAGATTTTTCTATGTAAGATTTAGTTTCCAATTTTTATTATGTTCTGGGAATTCACGATTAAGATTCGAAATGGTGGTTTAATGTGATACATCTGTATTTAGATGATTTCATGAGTTATCTTAGTGTCAGATTAAGTCCTTTGTTGTTCTGTATTTGAAGTTAGTGTTTATCTACTTATCTATATGATTGTTTTTTTGTATCTTCTTTGCTGACCCTCCTCCTTGAATATCGTTGAATCTTTGTTATATATGATTTAATACTCCACGTCATATGCTTCATTCTTTCACATTGATTCATTGCGTATTTTTCAATGAATCCATAATTATCATTTGAGAGTTATTCAATGTGGTCTTGAATAATCAATGATTGATGAGCCTTCAGTATATACCAGCTACAATTTGGAATCTACTATTTGCAAATTTGTTGTTTTCTGTAACTTCTGTTGCAATCTGCATATTTGTTGTTTTCTGTAACTGCTGCTGCATTCTGCACTTTGATTTTCTATAAATGTTGTGTTGCTACAATCTACAATCTGGACTTCTTGCCTCTTCTATATAGTTGCAATCTGGAACTTCGTGCCTCTATTATAACTGTCGCAATCTTATTTGTGTATGGAAATGGAGGTGATCAAATTTGACGTGGATGATGAAGAGTTTTTGAACTATTGTAAAAGTTTGAATATATTATATATGGTTTTGTGAAATATATTCATTGCTAGAATATATTGAACTATTGTAGTACTTTTTGAACTATTGTGTAGACATTTAGAATATTGCTTTGTAAGTATGCGTACGTACACAAAACATATTATCTTTTGAAGTTTATGGAAAATCTATAAATTTGAATTACTTATTAGCGCTTGAGATCATTTATCGCAAAACAATATTGAATTATTTTAATTAGAAATTGTGGCATTTAATATATTCTAGCTAAAAGAATATTACCACACTTAAAAGTGTAGCCATAGGACTGTAAATTGTGTATGCACATGGGCAAGGACTACAGTTCAAATGGTTTTCTTACAGAAGATAGAAAAGTCAACACTTGATAACTGTGGGCAATATGATAGAAAAGGCCACGCTTGAAAGTGTAGTTGATAAGGCAATACTTTTAAACGTAGCTGCAAAGCGTGGCCTTTTTGCCTTTAGGCTATGCTTGAAAGTGTAGATGATAAGGCAACACTTTTAAGAGTGGGATTTTTCCTTTAAGGCTATGCTTGAAAGTGTAGCTAATAAGGCAACACTATTAAGCATGGCTACAAAGCATCGCCTTTTTGCCTTTTGGATACACTTTTGAGTGTATCTGATAAGTTACAAGTGTTGCCTAAACTCTAAGGTTACGCTGCTTCGGCCACCTCTATAATAGTGTGGCTTAAAGTAAAAAGTGTGGATTTATCAAAGGCCATACTTTTCTAGGATGGTTGTAGACATAAAATATTGTAGTGGACGAGTCGTCATTTTAATTATGCTCCTCGTTGGGGATTGTTAGTCCACACTTAGCCTAATTTCCGAAATGCTCAAAAAATAGATTTTGATCCAAACCATATTTGACAAGTATAATCCGTGGTTGGATTGATGAGGCGTCGACGGGGTATCGTCGTTTGACAACCCAGGTTAGTGTCTTAAGTCGGCTAAGTTAGGGGTGATTAGATAATTAGTTAGTTAATTAACTAATAGTTAGGTACTATTTTAATTATCTAGTTTAGGACTATATAATCCCCCTAACTCATTAAACTAACCTAGTACCTCATAATTTCCCGAACCCAATTAGATCTCACTTTTCTATACTTTCTCTAACTACCCCAAAGACCCCCATTCAAGAGAAAGGTCAAGATTCATTAGGGATATAAGATCAATACATTCTTCTACAATTCTCTAGGAATTAACAAGATATGGAAGCTATTCACTCTTGGGACTTCTTTCCCCAAAAGGCTCTTCAAGTTTTATTTTCAAAGATGTCTAAAACTAAAGTTCTCATCCATTCATGGGGTATCTTTCAAATTGGTTTAATGTGATATAAATTTTATTTAAATTGATATATTATGATTGTTTATTGGTGGATTGTTGTAGTTTCTTAATTTTTGACCTAGTTTCTCTAGAAGGTCCATGAACAACCCCATTTCCCTAACCTTAACTATGAATTAGATTGATAGATGATTACAGATGTTGGAATGGATGTGTTATTGCTTAATTTACTATTATATGATGATGGTGATTGAATTATGGGATGAATTTTGTGAAATTTAGGGTGAGATATTGAACGAGATTCTTGTAAGCCATTGGTAAGACTTTTAAGATCATGAGCACTTTACTTCAATTATGTTGGTCTATTTTTGATAATGATATTCAATTGAAGTATGATTAGTGAATAGAATAGGAAAATGAGGATATGATTAATATTATAGAATGTTATGAATATGTTGAATGTGAGGTCATGATACGGGTATGATCATGCAAGGTTGAAAGTGATTCTCATATGTGCATTATTATTATGACTATGATGTGATGATCTCACTAATGTTGGGTTGTGGTGAAAGGAAGTTCTCATTCTAAACCTAAGATCTATGATATTATTATGCAAGGTATTATACTCATAAGTCCTATACTATAAACTAATGTTAATGATGGCTTAAAGTCATTTCATAAAGGGAATTTAGTTTAGCAACCAGTGAACTAAATATGAGAGGATTCCCTTCCCAAGAGGGAAGTTAGGTTCATTATTGTTCTCATTAGATGGAGACTACAATGCAAATGTGCATAAAAGAGTTTCTAGCACATCTCCTAGTTCTTTAATTATGTGGCCCCATAGAAAAACTAGCTACTGTATCTACCTACAATGTTGTGTTCATGTATGGTTCTATATTGGCAAGTAGAGCACCTTCTTTCGGTATAGGATCTCATGACACCATATTCCATGTTTATCTCACATGGTCTTTTTTATGTTATGGCGAATGTTCCCGAAAGTAAAATGACTGAATGAAAGTATAATGATGGACACCTAACTATGTTGACTTAAGAGGTATTACTTGGTGTAGGTAAGGGTATGTCACTTTACCTGTTCATTACACAAGTAGTCTTTGGGGTGATTCCTAGGTGGAGTTTTTATGTATTTATGTAATGAATGGAATACATGATGTTGGTCCTATGTAATGTTAATCTTATATGATGTTGGTTACATTTGATGAATATCAATATTGGTCTAAATTGTTATGTAAATGATGACTACACATGATATGATGTTATATGAGGAAAAGGCATTACTTATGGTATCTTTACTAGTTTACTTGCTTTATATGGGGTTATAGGGCTTCACATGGGCATTGCACAAGTTGGCTTGTATATGAATATGAACATGCCTTAATTATGTTGTGATTATTGACTTAATATGCTATTTTATTTGCATAAAGGCTTTCAAAGTGACTTAGCATGTTTTTAAAGAAAATGTCCCTTTGTGCATGTCTTCAAAGGTTTTAATTTCATATGATTTCATACTTAGTAAATGTGATTTGTACTAACCCATATGCTTTCTATTTCTACAACAATGTAGGTTCAGGCATTGAAGAGATTCAAGTCCATTCTCAAGAAAGACTTGGATAATTCCCAAGTTGTTGGTTGGTCCTCATATCTAAGGATTATGCCATTATTCTAGCTTTACTATTTTACTATGTCTAAGAAAATGTTCATTTCTCGTCTTTTGAGACTTTGTTGTAAGTCTAATATGAGGCATATTGTAGTAGTGTAAGAGCTATGCCCAAGTCTTATGCTTCTATAATCGATGGTTAAGTGTGAGAAAATATTAGACTACTTAAATGAATTGATTATGTTGTTAAATGAGAAGTCTATGTAACCTTCATATATGGATAAACGAGGAGTCTGAGTATACTTCATGTGTAATGTTTTTAAATTTTCCGCATCTTCATTTCCTATGATATGAAATCATGTATGTTAAGGAATAGTCTAATGCCTCTTCGAGGGAGAAGACCACTGTTACATCTAGGGGGTGCTCCCCAGTCGTGACATCTTACATTTCGGTTCAGGTACCCACAACCTCCCTATAGGATTTGGCATTCATTGATTGAGATAACACATGAAAATAAGCCCTAAACTCTATATTGGTCGCTTGCTCATCCAAAGGATCGACGAAAACTTGAAGATCTTCGGGAGGAGCATGTTGGTCAGCATTATCTTTCGTATTCCTTATGGTATAAGCTATTCATGAAGCCATATCATGTAGATAGTTCGATAAAGATTAGGTTAGAGACCTTATATACTTAAACTCTATTGCACGACTTTAATGTAAAAAAAGAAGTGGAGTTTCCTAATAATCTTGTAGCCTCTCAATTATAAATGTGGTCGTTTCACATTCATGAAAAAGACACTACTGAACGTGGCTTATGAGGCATCCTAGGATAATTCTAAACCATGTTCTCTATTAACCAATTTTGTCATATCCAAGGGTACTGTCAAGACCGGAAAGTACCCCTTAGAAGATAGGGTAACCCTTACGTTGGACAAATGCATACTTGACCTTCCGGACGTCTTGTACTAGCCATTTGCTATCATTCATTGCATGAGACATGAAAATTAGTGTGTGTCACAACCCGAAAGTACCCCCTAGAATAAGGGAGCACCCATAGGTCGGAATAGTTGCTACTTGACCTTTCAGAGGTCTTGTACAAGCCTTAGCTATCATTCATTACATAATACATGAAAACTAGTGCCGAACTAAAACTTTTCACGCATAAAATAATAAAGGAAACATCTTTTATAAAATAATAGGAGTGATCTCATCTTCACAATGCATATTAAAAACACGACATAAATATCTTAGGGACACGACCCTTTACAATAATTGAATATACATAACAAGTCTTAATGCTAGAATCTAAGAAATAGAACTATGCCCTTGAATATAAGAGGACATACATAGTCTTGAGAGAGTCGATTCCAAAGCTTTGTATTCTAGACTTCTTCCTTGCCTCCAACCTATAATTATAGTTTATATAAAAGAATGGGGTTAGTACAAAACAATGTATTAAGTATGGCATATGCAAAAAGGGACACTTTAGTAAAATAAGCTTCCATGCAAAATAAGTAAAACCTTCATGATTTTAGAGTTAAAATAGAATAATCATCATCATTTATCACATAAAATAGAAATCTTATAATTTTAGAACCAAAAGATACTTTACAGTAAACCGACCAACTTTATAGTGAAAT
Organism: Solanum peruvianum; assembly: GCA_027705065.1. NCBI lineage: Eukaryota > Viridiplantae > Streptophyta > Magnoliopsida > Solanales > Solanaceae > Solanum > Solanum peruvianum. The sequence continues at coordinate 34,292,211 of JAKWJD010001762.1, read as the reverse complement.
GGTGAAACATTACAGTGAGCAATTCATCCCAAGCATAGTGAACTCATTTCCTTTGAGGTTTCCTTAACAAAGTTATCTTAAGAATCCATAAGGTAAGACATTAAGGAACCTACCATACACCCCCATTCAATACAAACCAAAGTAATCCTTAAGACTACCAACCATAGGCTAACCACGCAAGGGAAAAAAAGTTCACACTCTTGGCTAGACATTTGAAGGACATTCATACATGAAGGACTTTATGTAAGTATCCTTATCCAATAGGACTTGTTAGTTACACTAAGTGGAATGTGAGAGTAGCATCCCATACTACTACTCCTACTTAGTTCTCCTCGAGGATTCCCTTGGATTAAGCACTCTACATTAGTCATTCATAAAATCATTACATAAAACTTAACTATAACGTGTTTCCTTAACATTAGACCTTAAGTCATCTAACTTTATTTACAACACATGATAACTCATTCATATACTTCATATAAAACACACCAAGACTTCCCTTTCGGAATGTCTACTTAGTGCAATGGATAGATAGCGTATCATACCACCACCAACCCTAAGTAGTACATTCTTTAGCAGACTTAGTTTATACACCTCATATAAAACATACCAAGACTCCCCTTTCGGAAGGTCTACTTAGAGCAATGGATAGATAACGTCCAATACCACCACCTACCCTAAGTATTACATTCTTTTAGGAGACTTAGTTCATTCATTCTTTTGTGGGGAAATAGCCTTAGACGACATAGACCATGAGAGCTAGACATGGAATCCCGATACTACCCTTATCGGATGAGGTGTCCCCACTTTCCTAGGGAGGGTCATTCTCTTAGCTTGTACATGGCTTTTCCAATAGCTACACCTATTCGGGCACATAGTTAAGGGATAAGGACATTGCTACTAAGTAACTCACTCTCTACTCACGAGGAGTACTCATCTCAAGAGGTACATTGGGTACAACATCTCTACTCACAATGTGCAACCACCCCTTTTTCAATTCCTCCCGTGCTAAGCATAACTCCCCCACGGAGTCTTACACATTCATTACTAAAGGTCAAGGATAACTTTTGGACACCCCATATCAACTCAGAATGGGTATCCATCCTCCAACTTACGTTAGAAATCTCTTGGGAGGTAGTGAGGTTGCTACTAAATACTTTATCTCAACTCACAATGAGTGTTCACTCCAAAACTATCTTATTAACATTCATTAACTTCATTCATTCATTCAAGTGCGAGTGTGTGTGCATGTGATCATACCTTGCACATAATCACCATTTTTATTAACATTGAATTCTAGACATGCTTACCCCTTCATTCATTATTTCTAACACACCAGCATGCTCAATATATACACATGCTTCATTTATGCATAATCTAAGCAAGACATACAATTCAAGCTTCATAATGCATATCAACAGGAACCTCATTATTATCACTTGATTTCACACCTTAGGCCTTCAAATACAAACTCACAACACATGCAAATATAAATCTAAATACATCTAATAAATAGTGCCACCAAGTAGGACGACAATACGACTCAAGAGCATTTCATAATAACAATTATACAATATAACCAACTTATCATTTAACCAAGATTTCACCACCTATAACCAATTCTTCAATATTTAAAAATAATATGGCCCTTAGGTTAGTAGCTAAACCATAATAACAACATAAGAAAACCAAAGTTCATACCCTACACAAACATGTTCATTTAACCCATTTCTTAATCTAAAAAATGGAAATTCATAAGCATGAGTTCATTAGGGTTTTGATACCAAAATCATCAATTAATAGTAGAAAAAACATATTTGAATAATTAAAACATATTTATATGAACACCCATGCATAGAGTAAAAGATAGAAGAAGATAGAGTTCGGAAACGCTTTTTGAAATCTTTTAGAAATGACTCCTTCAATAGAAGAGAGTTCAAGGATGACTAACATACCTCAATGAGAAGAAAAAACACTATTTTGATGAAGAAACGTTCCCAACCATCCCTCCTAGCTCATACTTGAGTCTTAGCTCCAATAGTGACTTGAGAGAGTTTTTCTTTAGAGAGAAAGTTTGAATATTTGAAGTGGGGGTCTTGTCTAGGTCTAGAACTTAAAACTAATTTATTATACTTGAAAAGCCCTAAAAATATCATCCTAGGTTCATAAATGACTTGGGGTAAATTTACAAAACAGCCCAAGCCAAGGCAGATTTAGTGATACCTTTTACAAGAACAAACAAACGCCCTTCACAGACGGACTGTCACCCAATCGACGCCCCTTCGATGGGGTCTGTCGATTGGAACTGAGGATCTATCATGTGCATGATTTTCTAGACTTGCAGGGAAAGTCGAATCCCAAGGTCGACGGACCGTTTGTTGACCAAAGATCCGTCCCATGTGGCCGTCGTTGGTCACTGTTTGGCAACATTCTGCCAAAGGATTGGGGTCCTCTTCTTGGGACCCTCGTGGGTCCTAGGTGGGGTAGTACAAAGATGTTAAACCCCTATACATAGTCTTCTACGTCTTAGAAACATCCCACATCAATTTTGATTAAAACGAACACGCATAACGCTCTAAAACACATGAAGACACACAAGCACCTTCTAAAGCACACCTTCCGAACGTCATGGACGTTTGTTGACGTTTGACCTCTAATGTCACCAATTTTCACAAACTGCCTAAGAACATCATTATAAATCATTTTAACTCAAAAGTATATCATGAATCATATTCGAAGCTCTAGTTCACCTTAGTTTGTTTAAGGGTATTATAGTGCAAAATTAAAATTGTTCATGACATTTAGAAAGGGAATATATTTTATAATTACTAAAGAGTAGTCTCGTCGTTACTAGTCATCTTAAAGACACAACTTAAATATCTTAGGGACACGGTCCTTTACGTTGATTTAAAATACATAATGAGTCTTAATCGCAGAAACTAAAAAGAAGAACTATGCCCTTAAATATATGAGGACATACTTAAACTTGAGAGAGTCGATTCCCAAGCTTGCCTTCTAGTATCAAACTTGCCTCCAACCTATACTTATAAATTATAGAAAAGTATGGGGTTAGTACAAATAATGTACTAAGTATGGCATATGCAAAAACATGCAAAAAGGGATGTTTTTGTAGAAACAAGCTTCATGCCAAATAAGTAAACCTTCATGAATATTGAAGTGAAATAGTATATAGATCATCATTTAGTACATAAGAAAAGACATCCATAATTTTAGCATAAAAGACCACTTTATAGTAAACTCTAAAATATCATAGTGAGCTCAACGTTCCAGCGAACTTACATTACTTCAACTCACGGTGAACTCATTTCCTTAGAAGTTTCTCGAAACTAGGTTTTCCTAAGACTCACAAAGGTAAACATGAAGGAACCACCCATACAATTCCTTCAATGCTCACTTAAGTGATCCTCAAGGCTACCATTATAGGCTTACTTTGCACGGGTTACAAGTCAACACTTCTATAACTAAACATTAGAGAACATACTTGAATTTAGAACTTCACATAGGTGTCCTTCCCCAAATGGACTTGCAAGTTACACAAAGTACAATATGAGAATAGTATCATCTACTACTACTCCCATTATTTGCTCCTTGAGTATTCCATGAGGTTAGGCACACCACATCAACCATTCATAAACTTCATTATACTACTACTCCCACTTTGTTCTCCTTGAGGATTTCATGAGGTAAGGTACACCACATTCACCTTTCGTAAACTTCATTATGCAAGACATAACTTTACCATGCTTTCTTAACATTAGATATTAAGTCACATAACTTAATTTTCATTACATAATAACACATTCATATATTAAATAAAGAGAAACACCAAGACTCCCCTTTCAAGTGTCTACTTGTGCAATGGATAAATAGCAACCCACACCACCACTACCCTAAGTATTACAATATTTAAGAGACTTAGTTCATTACATTCTTTTGTGGGGGGTGGATTTAACCGACATAGACCATGAGGGAGGGGTTTTGGGATTTTGAAAAAATAAAGTATAACCTAGGTCTGGGAGTATGAACTAACATAAAATTCCCCTAAGACCCTAAAACAAACTTCCATGGTTCATAAAATACTTGGGTTGAATTTACTAAAACACCCCAAGCCAAGCTGCATCATAGTCGCTTTTGCAAGCAGCATCTACGACCCACAAATGAAGGTTGTCGTCCAGTTGACGCCCCTTAGATGAGTTCCGTAGTTTGTTCATGAAGCTCCACCTTTTTCAGGACTTGCATACCTTGAAGGGACAATCGACACCCAAGGTCGATGGGCTGTCGTTTTCCCAATGGTCCGTCCCTTGTGGCCGTTGTTGGTAACTGTCTGGCAGCATCCTGCGAAAGAGATAGCGTCCTCTTTAAGGGACCCTCGTAGGTCCTATGTGGAGTCGTACCCAAACGTTAAACCACTAAACATGGAAAACTAGGTCTTAGGAACTCCCACCATAAAGTTTAACTAAAACAAACACATAAAACTTTCCAAAACACATAGGGACACAGAAGCACTTTCCAAGGCACATCTTCCAAACGTCATTGATGTTTTTAGAAGTTTGACCTCCAAACATCATAAAACTCTATAAACATCCTCAAAACATCATTATTAACCATTTTAGTTCAAAATTAACTCATGAGACACATGTGAAGCTCTGGTTCAACCTAGTTCATTTTAGGGACATTACATGTACCCCCGTAGATGTAAAATGGTGTATCGAACCCCATAGGACTTCATACAATCCACTTAGCTCTCATAACATAAGAAATAGAACAACAAGTGTAAAAATAATTCCAAGTCAAAAACATTTAACAAAAGAAAAGAGGAACTCTAAAACACTTATCTTATCATAGACATTTAACACAATTAAATTCGGCCTAGCCCATTCATCATGTCCAAAAGTGAAATGCATGAAGGAAACTAAAATAAAGAAAAGTTTCTCCACGAAGCATGAGAAGTCACCAAATCAGAATTTCTCAAGTCAACCTCTAGCCATGAAACTGATGACACTGACTATCAGACCCTACATTTGAGAAAATGAAGGAAAGAGTATGTGTTAGTAGAAAATGATGTAACAAGTATGATAGCCATGCATAAAACATTTAAATCATGCTAAAAGTGACATTTTATTTAATAAAATGCAATCAAACAAGCTAGAACATGATATATAACAGTTAGAATACGTAAGTCATAAAACCATGACCAATGCAAGCTAAAATTATAGTTAAAACCTTTGAACTAATTTGTGATACTTCAAGAAGTGATCCTACCTCATTATTAATTTGGGGAATTAGCCTTAACCAACATAGATACCATGTGAACTATAAAATAATCCCTCAATGTCTCCCACATTGAAATGGTTGTCCTATTTGCTTAGGTAGAACCATGAACTTCTATCTTAAGTGGATCCACTAGCTAATGTTTTTTCACACAATCATCGTATGAGGCACATATGTAAGGGATAATTCTATCGCTTCGAAAACCCAAACTCTACTAACGGGAGATCCTCCATCTAAATATTCTCTTAGTGCTAAGCATAAATCCAACAAAGTAGTCATATCTTACTTGACCTTATTGTCCATGGAAAGGCATCCAAGGATACCAAATCCAACCTAGTTTCATTAGGATATGTCCTTATCATGGATTCAATTAGTTGAGAAAGACTTTCAACATAATAGTCATTTCTGTTTGACCAAACACTTCATATCTTGCTCTTGCATGTGCATGAGAAAATCATTTCAATAACACATCATGATCATTGGTGCTTTACTCAAAGTACCCTTACAACATTTGCGTAAATTATCATAAAAAAAAATTATAACTCCGAATTTCACCTCTTGAGGTTCAAAACCCACTTTCAATCATCAATACATCAAAAAATATATGAGCTAGATATGAAATTCATCATAAATACATGTAAATCTTGCAATATATGCTTAATTTCATAAAACTCTTGATTTATACTCAACGTCCCACATCATGTGATTCATAACTTCAAATCCAAGGGATTTCATGGGTTCATGGGGAAATCTTTCTAAAACAATCATATTTCATAAATTTGTGTTAAAGAAATTATAATTCAATCATTGAATTCAATAACATAAAGAATCCATGATAATTCAAGAAAACGCTAACTCAATTGGGGAATTCTACCTTTTGAAAAAGGGAAACCTGGGAACTCCATGAATGGATGGAATCGATGGATGAAGACTCATACCTTGAATACAAATTCTAGCATTTAATGGACGAATCGATACCTTGACTTGAAATCCTAGCTTTAATCATTCTTATATTTCAAGTTTCTAAAGAGAGAAATATTTTTTAGAGGAAATTGATCTTCTTTTGTGCATTTGAAAGAATAAAGTGAATAGACTAATTTAGGGGTTGAGAATACATATATCAGGGTCTTAGTTAAAGGGTAAAACAACGTAATATATGAACTAATTTATATGGAAAAGACCCACTTGCCCCTAAAAATAATTTCCAATAGCCCATCAATGGACTATTGATGATTGACCGTTGTTAGGATTATGGGCCTTCCTGCACGTCCATCGTTCATTTTCCGAAACCCAACCTATGTGTATTGGACCAAGGACCTTGGTTCAACCAACTGTCTGTTGGTACTGCCATAGTTCTGACCCTTTAAGGCAGTGGAAAGGTTTTCAAACACGGACCACACATACGGTCCATGGTCCCATCCATCGGTCGTGGGTGGCCAGCGTAGGTTGGCACCTTCAAATTTTGTAAATTGTTTTCTTCTCATTTTTGAATTTGGGGTGCTATAAATAGGGATCTACTTGGACATCCTACTGGCGCGTCGCGCTAGGGCCTTTATTTTCTGGGGTTCTAATTGGGAATCCTTCTAGCGCATCGCGCTAAGCCCTAGGTTACGGAGGTCTTATTGGGCATCCTTCTAGCTTCTTAGGGGAGCAATGCTCCATCCCATACATAGAGTTTTGACGAGTTTTTCTTGTTCAATTCATGGCCTAACGCGCTTGAAATTAAATTATTCATTTTTAAACTCATTTAGGTTCATAAATCCAACAAAGTTTATTCGAGAATCCCTCAATTTACACCATGAACAAAACTGATCCACAAAACCCTCACTTTAGGAACTTCTCAAGAAAATATACATAACTATTTCATGGATGATTTACCGATAGAATACATTTTTTGCATGAGAATGAACATATCCATCACCATGAGAAACGTCATATACCCCAAAAGAACCATGTTCTTTGCGATTTCTCCAAAATTTTAAGGAACTTCTTGAAACTTCTCTTATCTCCTCTTCAATTTTTGTCGTGGCTTTCTTGAATGCTTTAGACTTAGGTGTAAATTTATTTTAATAAGATTTTACCCCTTATATATTATTAAATTTTTTTAAAGTTCTTGGGTTAAGAAAAAGACCAAAATACCTTCTTTAATTCGGGTAAAATTCCTTAATTAGATAGACTGACTTACAATGTACATTCTCCCTCCTAAATGTTAAAAAATTATCAATCTCGACGGTGTTGGAATGAGGGTACCAAAACATCTCATCTGATTTCTTATGGGTCACGTAACTCATCTTGTACACAAATATATGATCATTTGAGGTTGACCCAAAACTAAGAATATAAACACAACTTGCATAATTTCAAATTTTACTATTTCCAATTTAGTTCATATAAATTTAGCTCTTTCAGATGTGACTATTTCCAAAAATAGATATGTTCTGATATAAGCACTGAACGTGGGGGATTATGTGACTCTTCAATCAAAACCACAATTCTATATCACAAACATGTACTGTTCATATCAAATGAGCACATTAAATTTGTATCTCGTATTCGATTAGGAGGAAGACACCACAATAGGTTATTGGATTTCATTCCCTACACTACCACCCAACCTTTTTTGGGAAGGAAGCATTTTCTTCACTAATTGTGATTGTAGGAAAACATTTTTAGGTTGGCATGGTGACTCAAAAACAAGATCAAACTTAGCTTTTCTAGGGGTCAGGTGAAAGTGAATTATTTACGTAAATTACCAATGAGAATTAATGTGGTATTAAGAGAGAATACAAAGAGGACTTGGAGAAATGGATTCCAGTTAGATATTAATCTCAGAGTTATATCTAGAGGAGAAAACTTAAAAAGTATAAGGAAAGGAACGACCGGGACAAAAAATAAGATAGATAAGAGACTACGGGATGTGAACATATAGGGGAGAAATATAGTTGAGAAACATGATAATAATGAAGATTTTAGGGGGAAAAGGTACAAAGGTCTTGAAAGGGAAAGTCCATATAACAAGGGTAGAAAGGAACCAAAAATGGAATCCACAAAATATTCAAAAACAAGAGTGAAAACAAATTGGATGCGTTGAAAGCAGAAAAGGAAGATGAAACGATGAAGGAGGTATCAGACAACAAAGGAGAAGACACGGTGAGGAAACAGATTTAAGGTGCTTTCCATGATGATACTCATAAACAAAATGAGAAAATGGAACAAATAGATTTTTTAAGAAAAATGGTAAACAAGGAAAAGAGAGAAGAATCCCAAACCAGTCAAGAAGAAAAGGTGGATTTGGAAGAATGTCAGAATACTGTAGATAATCCAAAAGTAAAGCTGGTAGTAGTAAGGTTAAACAAACATTGGAAGACGAGGTGGGGGTGATGAGTTGGAAACAACAGTATAGACAAAAGGTCCTCAACCATACCAATTATAAATCAATGAAGTATTAGAAATTGTACAAAATTAACCATCATCCACCTATTTTCTTGAAAACACCCTCCTCACTAATATATTGGCTCCAAAATAACTTTGTCATCCACCTTTTGGTTCAAACTTTACCAGTTATTTAATGGTTTTAAATTTAAATAATTTAAATATTTTTTAAATGTGTGGCGAACAACTATTTTTTGTAAGTTATCTTATTAAATTAATTTATAAATCAATCTAATACCCACCCATTACTAATGCAACAACGGTAAATCTACTGTCAATGAGTGTTTATAAAATTTTGAGGCGAAAATGTCTACAGAAGTATATTATAATACATTCAAGTTCTCAATTAAAACATATTATTATTCAAGTGTCTAAATAAAACTTACCAATAAACTTAAAAGTCTGACTATGTTCATTTTAATTATTTCTTCATTAAAATTATGTGATGTTACTTAATAGACGAGTAACCTTTTAAAAAATAATATATTACAGTCTTAATATTTAAAATAAATAATATTTGTTTATAGAACTATATTAAAAAGGTGCACAAATTAATTCGGGAATGTACTACTTCTTTATCTTTAATCATAAATTTTGAATTCAAACTTGAGCGAGAATCCTATTGAAATGATCCTCATAAAAATAAGCGGCTAAACCTAAATTTCATTGGGGATTCAATTCGGGCTCAAATAATTCTAGATGTCATTTTCAAGAAACTGTGATTTTGTCGTGTCTTAATAGTGTTTAGAGCGATTTTGATATTAGAATTGGTTTACTAATTGGGTGGATTCAATTAGTAATGGGTGGGTAGTGGGTTGCCTTATAAATGATAATAATAAATGAAATAATAATCAACTGTTGAGCGTCAAGCATTTAAAAAAATATCTATATAGTTTAAATTTAAAACCGTTAAATAAGTGGTCAATTTTGAACCTAAAGGTGGATGAGAAGGGTAATTTGGAGCCAATAGGTGGATGAAAAGGGCATTTTGGAGCCAATAGGTGGATGGAGATTAGTTTTCTACCTTTTCAAATACTTTAAAGATATTTTAGGCCCTCCATTTTTTGTAATAAATTACATGAAGAAATTGAAGGGTGCAAGAAGAAGATGAGGATATAGGGAACAACATTGTTGACATTGTTGTATCAGGAGATTTTTCACCTATGATGATAAAAATCTAAAAGAAAGCAACAAGAATTATAGGGAAAGGTGGTTCCATTTAATATAACAACAACGAGTAAGAAAGGGCAGATTTATCAATCAGATCAATGATTAACAAATAACTATATTTCAGAATATCTTAAGTGTCAAAATGCGTTAGAGGGATTATTAAATTTTCATAATAGACAAATATCATTACACACATATAGCTCTTTCTGAGTCATTTAAAAGTCCATTGGAGTTGAGGAGCATATGAAGAAGTTATGTTTAAAAAATGTTATGGTAAATTGCTTGTCATGATATAAATTATAGTTGAAGTGTAACATGGCGTTTAGACCCCAAGAGGCCCTATACAAACACATCATGCAAGGTAATAGAATTAAAAGAATTCAAAATACAGTACTATATGATCATAAAATGTTTGAAAAGAGTGTAAGTCTAGCATAGGTATCAAAGTCAAACATAAGTCTCTAACTCTTGGTCCTCGAAGGACTCACAAATTTTCGAAATCCCAAAAGGATCAACTAGCCTTGAGTATGGGAGGTTGGAGCATCAGGCCCTTTATTAGTAAAAAAAATTAACCAGTATGCATTAGTATATGGAATGCACTAAGTATGGTAGCAATGCATAGGAGTTATAAAAATCATGGTAAAAAGGACATTATATGATATGCAATGAACAAGCTAAGTCGTAAGATAACATCATAAAAAATAAAAGTCATAATAATGGTCAATGCAAGCTAAGCATTTCCATCCTTTATGATTATTGAAAAAGGAATGGATAGAGAGGAAGGATCCAGGGTTTATTTTTCGTGATGCTACTTAAGAAAGTAACCTTAGTCCTTCATTGTTGAAAGTTTTTCATTAACCGATATAGACCATGTGAACTATAACATAGAATTCGGTGTCTATCCCACACTGAAAATAGATGTCCTTAATTTTGAAGGTGAGAACAATAAACTTGAGATAAATTACATCCACTAGATAATGACTATCCATGAAATCCTATTGTGGCACATAGATATAGTATAGACAGATTGCTACTAGAAACTAGACCTGTACTAACGGGAGAGTTTTCATCTCAATATCGTGTTGGTGTTAAGCATAAATCCTCCAAAATAGTCGTTAATCATAGTCATCTTAATATACACAAAAATACACAATTAAGTAAACAATCCAAAATATAGTTCATTAAGAATAACTCTTAACTCTTGATTCAAAATTAGGTGAGAAAATCTTTCAAAAATCTAATTCTTTATATGAGAACAGCCTTTCACAACAATATGATGAATACTTTACTCAGAAAGCAACCTTAAATCATTAAGCTTAGTCATGTTCTCATCCTCTTGAACTCATGGGGCATTCATGGGTTTATATAAATTTAACTCCAAAGTATGTAGTTACTTCAATTTAAGTCCGCCAAAGTACCTTCAAGCATTTACAAGCTTTCTGGATGAAATGGAAACTTTGGAAGGTTAAAAAATAGAAGAATTTAAAACATTCAATATATTGAGTGATTTACCATTTTAATTACATCCTAATTAAACTTTGGTCAATTTGGTCTTTATTAACTATTTTTTGTCTTTAGTATGAGTATTAGATATTAGGGTTTCATAAGTAGTGATATGTTGAATTGTGCCTCTTCTGAGTGAGCTTGGAAGCCCTTTGTTTAACTTATACGTATTGCCCTAGAATGTTCAAGTAAGGTTGTTACTTTCTTGAGGACTTTAATAGATTAGGTGACTTTTTTATCAATTAAGTGGTGTTTTGATTCATGTCCACATTACATATTTCAGTTGTTTGTGCTTAATTGTGTTTATATCTCTTTTACCTATTTATTTTGTTTCTATTTCATTTTCACTCTTTTTGACTTGAATTCATTGTTAGGATTTATGAGATTTTTGAAGAAGAAACTTAAAAATGGGTTTTGCTAATTTTTTATTTGTTTGATGAAATTGGTGGTCAAGACTAGTTGATATAGTTGTGGATAATTAACATCTCAAATTTTAGTTTATTTGGTGTAGTACTAAATATGATTGGTTGAAAAAATTGACTCTCTTCTTGTAATAGAACTTGAATAGGAAAGTTTCAAAATAGCAATAATTTGCCACAATTACTAAGTTGGCCACATTTCTCAACAATAATTTCTCTACTTTTGTTGCAACTCTAGCTAGTTTAGTTTGAGTATTAGTCTATGCTTAATGTTAAACTAGTTCTACTTAATGTCAAATTATTTTTTTATTACATTGAATGTTTATATGTTTCCTTTTCCTTTCTTGATTTACATAAATTCCACTCCGCCCCCAAGAAGTAGTACCACATTGAATTATTTGACGGTGTTGACTCTCAACCTTGGGTTGTTCCAGAGTGGTAAAAGGCAAGAGTTAAGTAAGTTCATTAGAGGGTGGCCTTAAAAGCCTTTTTCCCTAGAGAGAAATGGGAATGTAAGTGAAAAAATAAGAACACATTAAGTGAGTGACTGGTCAGGAAATCTTTCTACTTAGTATTTTTTTGTAGGTACATTAGCTCAATTGGAGGAATAAACCTTTAGCAAAATGGAAATGCTTATTCAACAACTGTGGGAAGAAATGAAGGAAATGATGGGAAAATTGGAACATATGGATAGGAGGGTCAGAACTCAAGAAATCGAAAGCAACGGCTTGAGATTTTCAATCCTATTTGTCAACATGACGAGGGATAACATAAGACCCCTCTTGATGCAAATTCATCACACTTAATTGTTCAATACATTATATCTTCTAATGCTACATTACCAACAAAGTCTTCCAGTCAGGCAAAAATTCTAAAAAAGGGAGATGAACAAGCAAATCTTCAACCACAAGCTATTAGACCTTAAATTAGAACACAAGATAACCTTGAGGACCATGATTATATTGATGGTGATAATTATGGCTATAGAACAGATAATTAAAGCTTAATAAGATATTTAAGGTGGGACAACATGAAGATGAGGAATTGGAGGTTGGTCTCGGGTTGATGGTAGAGAGTACAATCAAAGGAATGATGATGAAGATCAAGGATCAAACAACATAAACATTAGAATTGAATTATCCAAATATAGTGACCCAAATAAATACTTCGAGTGGATACTGAAGATTGAAAGGCCATATAATCTCAACTATGTGAGTGATGCTAAAAATAAAGAATTATATTGTAAGCCACCTTTAGGTTTTGCTTCTACGTGGAGTGATAAAATTGAAATGGATCTTTTGTGAATATAATTTTATTTTTACAATTAGAATTACATGAAAATATAAATGAGAGATATAGTTTAGGTCAAAATTATAAACAAGATACACTCCAGAAGTATTACAATCTTCAAAAATAAAGAAAAAGGGTGAAAGTGTATTATGCAGAGCTACAGAATACTGGTCTTCAAGCTAATATTAGTGATGGAGAGATAAATCATGTAGCAAGAATTATATTTAGCTTCTATAAAGAGTTAAGGCAACGATTAGAGTTTTATTGTCTTCGTACTTTATATGAAACTTATCAACTGGCACTCATGTGGTAGATATCAAAAGAAAAACAAATAAAGAGTGAAATCTTCTTCTTCTTCATGGGGAACATATAAAGAAGTTTGGGAATCATTTCATAATTCGGACAAATCCAAAGGTGAAATGCAATATTTCATGTCCAATTTGAAAAATGGTAAACCGATGTTGGACTACAAGTATTTGTAAAATAAATCTAAACTTGAAAATCCATCTAAAATAAAGTTCATTAAATGCAAGGGATAAGACATAAAGGAAATAAATGTTCTTATAGAAGAACTATCATTGCATTGAATGATTGTAGATATCAAACAAAAGTTAAATCTAAGGATTACCATATAAAAGATGATAGTAATGATGAACTTATGGGAGAATGAGATAAAGAAAAATATATGATGGTGGAAAGCTTGTTCTTATTGTAAGGAGGAGTGTAAGTGCTCTAGTGGGAAATATCTTGTTCAAGGGGAATTGTTTCATAATTAGTGTAGGGTTCATGAGTTATTATGTTTCTTTATCATTGATATTGTAAATTGTGCAAATGTTACTATTGTATCTATGGTAAAACAATTGAAACTTCCAACAAAAAGGCATCAAAAACCTTATAGATTCCAATGTCTCAATGAATGTGGTGAAATCAAGGTGACCAAGAAAATGTTTATAATGTTTGAAATTGGAAGTTACCATGATGAAGTATTTTGTGATGTTGTACCAACGCAAGCTTGTATCTATTGTTGGAAAGCACATGGAAACATCCAATAAGTATGCATTTATTAAGGATGGTTAAAAGTACATTAGTAACCCTCTTTATCCTTTCCAAGTGGGAGAGGAATATAGAATATTGGAGAGTTGAACGAAAAACTTGAGAAAAAAGTGAAGGAGAGTAAAGGAGTGAAAATGATATTTAAGATAAGGAAAAGAGAGCTAAACATTGAGGAAGATACTCAAGTCATTCTTACTAAACCTAAAGGATATTCTTTGATTTCTAATAATTAAGTAACCTCTTTATCTTTTTCAACTATTTTTTCATGTTTGTTGCAAGTTTAAGATGATAGGAAAAAAAAGCCTAGTGTAAGGTTTCCTATAAGAAGAAAGGAGCATTCAATTGACTTCTTACCAGATCTAAACTACTAAACAAAACCAATTATAGGAGAAACCCTCAATACACTAAAAAATTACAAAGACAAGTACTTAAGGAAATTTTTGGAAAAGGATTGATAAGAGAAAGCTTATGTCCATGTGTGGTGACCGTGATTCTTGTGCACAAGAAGGATGGGCTATGGAGCTTGTGTGTAAATTTTCATGGCATTATTATAATTATGGTAAAATATAGACATCTTATTCCTAAACTTGATGATATTATGGATAAATTGTATTATTCTACCTTATTCTCTAAGAATATTTGCGAAACAGATACCATCAAGTTCGAATAAAATACGGAGATGAATGAGAAATTTCTTACAAAACTAAATATTGATTATATGAATGGATGGTGATCATTTTGGGCTAACCAATACACCAGAAACTTTTATTTATATAATGAATCAAGTACTTAAATCGTTTATTAATTGTTTTGTTGTGATTTATTTTGATGATATTTTTGTCTATAACAAGTTCGTGGATGATCATGTGCAACACTTGGGGTTGATTTTTATGTGTTGAGAAAACAAAAGTACTGAATTTTAAAATAGTATTCTTTGATGTGGACAATGTTGTTTTCATTTTTTATGTATATTCAAGAGGAGATAAACGGGTGATGAGAAGGTAGAGGCTATTAGGAGTTTTCCAACCCCTTAATCATTAGTGATGTTAGAAGCTTCCATGGGTTGGAAAGTTCTTAGAAGAGGTTTATGAGGGGATAATACTCCTCTAATTGAGGTCATAAATAAGGTGAAGTCTTTCATTTTGGGTATAAAACAGGAGGAAACCTTTAAAATTTTAAAAGGAGAAACTAATTAGTTCCACTTATTTACTTCAATCTTCCAATTTTGAAAAGATATTTGAAATTTACTGTCGTTCTAGTTGAGTAGGAATAGTTGCGGACTTTATGCAAGAAGGTAAAGCTATGCTTACTTCAGTGAGAGATTAAGAGAATCTTCATTTCAATATTCTACAAATAATAAGGAACTCTATGCCCTAGTGAGAGCTTTAAAAAATCGGAAACACTTTTTGTGGCATAAGGAATTTGTGATTAGAACCGATGAAGAGGCTTTGAAGCATAATAAGGTTCAATATAATCTTAATAAAAGGCATGCCAAATGTATATAATTTATGAAGTATTTTTAATAATTTATTGATTATAAGCAAGGAAAAGATAATATCGTGGCGGATGATTTATCTAGAAGACATGCATTGAGGAGTACCTCAAATTCAAGATTGATGGCTTTTCAGAATGTGAAAGAGTTATTATCTAATGATTATTATTTTGGAGAAGTCTTTAGGGAGTGTACGTAATATTGAATATGTGTGTTAAGTTGTTAATAAGGATAATGAAGCTAGAACTCATATGTTTTAGTTGAAGGATATTGTGGCGGATTTTTTATCTAGAAGACATGTGTGGATGAATACCTTGAATTATACATTGATGGATTTTGAGAGTATGATTGAGTTATTATATAATGATGATGTTTTCGGAGAAGTCTTTCGGGAGTGTCGATTGATCTTGGATCGGTGAGCACAAGTTCTTAAGAAGGGTGATGAAACTAGAACTCATATGTTTTATTTGTGGCGGATGCTTTATCTATAAGATATGCATCGTTGAATACCTTGAATTCTAGAATTATGGGTTTTGAGAGTTTTAAGGAATTATACCTTGAACTGATGATTTTGGAAAAGTTTTTGGGGGAGAGTCAAGTGAGCTTAAATAGGTGTGTACAAGTTATTAACAATGGTAATGAAGCTAGAACTCACATATATGATTTGTAGGATTCTATTTTCCTAGGAATGGAAAGATTTGTGTACCTTTGTCTTCAGGGAGAGAGTTGTTAGTGAAACAGGCACACAATAGAGGTTTGATTGGTCATTTTGAGTGTCAAGAATCATTGATATTCTGAGTGAATATTTTTTATCCTAAGATGAAAATATATGTGGAGAGAACTTGTGCTAGTTGTTTAGATTTTAAGCATGCGAAATCGCGTACCTAACCCCATGGGTTGTATACCCTTTTGCTTTTTCCAAGGGGCACTTTTCAAGATTTTTCCATGGATTGTTAGTCTTCATAGAACTAGGAATGTTAAGATTAACACCTTTTCCAAGGTGCTCTTTTTATTGCTTGTCATGAAAGTGATAATGCGTCTCATGTTTCTACTTTATTTTTCTTAATGTGATGAAATTTCATGTTGTTCCCGACCAATTGTTAGTGATACAGATTCAAAGTTTCTAAGCAATTTTTGGAGGTTTTGTGGGAAAAAATTTGTACTAAGTTGCTATTTTCTACCTCTTGTCATCCTCTAAAAGATGGTCATATCGAGGTAGTTAATAGATCCTTATGTAACATTATTACGGCTACGGTTAAAGGGAAATTAACTTCTTGGGAGTATCAATTGCCATTAAAAATGTTCTCATATAATCGAACCATTCATATGTCATTTTACATAACCCCTTTAGAATGTGGCTATGGCTTTGTTCCCTTGACTCAAGTGGATTTAACTCCTTTACCCACAAATGTGATATAAATGCAAAAGTTGAGCCAAAAGATTAATACGGAGCCAAAAGTGTGAAGGTTTTCCTTCAAAAAAACATAAACGACTTATCAATTTTATTTTAATTTTTTTAAAAAGGAGCAAATAGCTCCGCCAGAAGCAACATAATTAACCCCGTAAACTTCGTCAAAAGAATTCTTCAAAAATTGTTGGAGCAAAGAGTTTTTGAGATAAATATTATTTAAAAAAAAAAAAGAGAAAGAAATGTTTACTTCTAGGACAGCGATTTATCGAAGAAAAGAAATTTAAAAAGTCATTGCACCTACAATTTCGATTATTTTTTAAAAAATTGAATTTTTGGCTTAACCAATTTCAATTTTTTTAAAAAAAAATAAATATTATCATCCTTTTTGTTTTAAATAAAAAAATTAAAGTTTAGCCATTTTACACAAATGATAACAATGACTTTTTTAAAAAAATAACAATCAGCAATTCTTTGTAAAAGATGAAAAAAATAAGAAATTGGAGAAGTCGTTGCCCCTACTGTGAATTTTTAGTTTTTGTTTATTAATAATGTTGCAGTAGCAACGATTTTTTTAAAAAAAAACAAAATTTATCTTGAAAATACTTGCTCCAAGAGTGATTTAGATTTTTTTAAAATGAAAAGAAATTAATGTTGGGTCAGCGATTTCCTTAACATTTTCTTTTTGACGAAGTTAACTATTGAGATACTCACTAGTTTGTTATCAATTCTTATCAAGTTGTTAGAGCAGATTTAGATTAAGTTATTAATGTAGTTCCTTATATTTAGTCAATTTACTTACATATTAAGTTGTTAGAGTAGTCCCATAAAATTAATCACTTTAGTTATATTTTCCTTGTATTTAAGTTGATGTTACGATTGAATAAGATAATTCAAGTTTTATTTGATTCTCAATCTCGTTATGGTTTAAGAGCCCCGCTAAAACTCACGACTCTGTTCTAAAAAATATTTCTTCTCTCTTTACCTCCAGACATGGTTGTTCCTGCTATCTCCAGTGACAGTGATGTTGCAGTTCCAATTACCACTCATGTGGTACAGTTCAATCCAATTGCTCAATTACCTATTAAACTGCAAGGTAACCTCAACTTTGCCACCAGGAAGGCGCAATTAGTGATGCTACTCAATGGACACAAACTCCTTGGGCATCTCATTGATGCCAAATCTTCTCTGCCAACAACTATTACACAAATTGATAGTATCATATCAAATCCTGAATATTTGATCTAATTTTTCTAAGACCAACTAGTTCAACAAGCAATGATGGCATCCGATGAACCTACCATTGCTCCCACTGTTGCAACTGCCTCTTCGGCAAAAATAGTTTGAGATATCCTTCATACAACTTATGCCAATAGGAGTCCCACTCGTATATTCAGCTTGCAAGATCAGTTGCAAAACTTTAAAAAGGCCTCTAAATAGTTTCTACTTACCTTCATGATATCAGATCAATTGTGGATGCTCCCAAAGTAGCAGGCTCTCTGGTGGATGATGATGTACTGGAAGTAAAGATCTTGACTGGCCTAGGTCATGAGTACCGTAAAATCACTGACTCTATAAAAGCGGGTAAAACATCCCTACACTTTGAGGAGTTTTTCCGGAAACTCATGGACCATGAACTCTTTCTCAAACATCAAGATATTGACAGGTTATCCTCCATCATCACTGTTGCAGTTACACAAAGGACCAACTTTCAACCCCAACATCATAAGAATAATCGTCGCTTCCCCAATAAATTTTCGAAACAAAAAGCTCCATGACAGGCGATCTTTGGAAATCAACAAAATGGGAGACAACCCAGGAAAGCGGTGAAATGCAAGCTTATCCAAAAGATCGGTCACACAGCTGATGCGTGTCGCTCAAAATGGCACAACCACTTTGAAGTTATGGTCAAATTTGTGTCTATTCGTTAGCCAGATGTAAATCCTTGGATCCTTGATACTAGAGCAACTCATCATGTCACAACCAAGTCAGGTAATCTTAAATAGTACACTTGCACTGGGGAAGTATCCATGGGTGGCGGTAAAACTATTCCCATTCTTCACAGTTGTTTAACTCAGATTAAGGCTTCTAAATCCAATTTCATGCTCTCTAACACTCTTTATGCATCAGGTATAAAAAAGAACCTTATTTCTGTTTCTAAGTTTTGCACTGACAATCTAACCTCAATTGATGTTTTTTCACACTCAAGGATCCCAAAACTCAGAGACTGCTAGTACAAGGCCGGAATAAACAAAGAATCTACGAGTGTCCCTAGAGGGATCATATGTATGCTTTCTCAAACTTCACCTCCACCAAAGTATCCCGTAAACTGTGGAACCACCGCTTGGTTCACCCTCATCTTAAAATTCTAAACTTAGTTGTGAAAAAATTTCAGTTCTCTTTTTCACAAAAGAAAATGTTCAGTTTGTAATTCTTACTCATCAAATAAAGCTCATCGTTTGCCATTTAAAAGACTAGTTTTAAATAGTAATTCCCCACTTCAAACTTTTTTTATAATTTATGGGGTCCATCACCCCTTTTATCCATTGATAAAAAGTTGTATTACTGCATTTTTGTATATCATTACACCAAATATACTTAGTTTTATACAATAAAAAACAAAACTGAAGTCACTTAAATTTTTGCGCAATTTCATTCTTTATTGGAAATTTTTTTAAAACAAAAAATTGTCTCACTTTGTACTGATGGAGGGGGTGAACAGATGTCTTAAACACTACCTACAATGCCATGGCATTGAAAATTTAATCTCCCCGCCCTACACACCCCAACGAGTTGCTATCGCTGAACGACGACATTGTCACATTGTCAAAACAACTCGAACTCTTCTTAATGAAAACTCACTACAAGATAAACTATGGTCATTTTCCTGTCACCATTTTGTCTATATCATAAATAGACTCCCCACACCTGGCCTGAATAGTGATTCTCCTTATAAAATATTATTTGGCGAACCTCCAAATACTCTTCGCTAAAAATTTTAGTTGTGTTTGTTATCCATCGCTTAAACCATATACACAAAATAAATTTCCTCCTAGATCTACACTATGTTTCTACTTATGAGTTTATATAGTTCATCATACACACCTCTACTTTTATCTAGTGCACTCAAAAATATTTGTTAGTCGTGAGGTTCAATTTTGTGAAGATACTTTTCCTTTTACTCTAATGTTCTCACACTTGAAAAATATGTTTTTCATATTAAAATGGGAAATCATAGAGTTACAAGTTCGTAAGGATAGGCATCCATAAGTCCAATAAAACTTGGACTCCGTTCTCGTTCCAACTCTTTCGCCACTAATACATACCCCCCCCCCAACAATTCCCTCTCAATTAAACACTCCAGAGTCCATAATTTAAACACAACTACCAACAGTGTTCACTTCATGATGTATGATTCCTATTGCTTCTCAACCTCCTTAACTATTTAAAGATGCAGCCCACACAACCTCTCCTCCATTACCTGATTCAAGTTTTCCACCACCAATATTGAACAAGCAGGCACCAAATCCTCCAGAAACTATGTCACCTGCCGCTGCCCCCCCCCCCTCCATCCTCCAGTGTGTTCACAAGGTCCAAAAATAATACCTTCAAACAAAAAAAATCAACTTCTTGTCTGACCTTTCTCCCACTCCAAATACTTTTAAGCAAGTCGTTAAGAACATCGAATGGAAGAATGCCATGGGTAAGGAATATGAAGCCTTAATGAGAAACAAAACTTGGTAACTAGTACCTAGGGGCCCAATGAACAATGTTATTAATTGTAAGTGGATATTCACATTTAAAGGAAATCTGGTGGTTCAATTAATAGGTACAAGGCGCGATTAGTAGAAAAAGCTTTCAAACAATGTCCAATATTGAAATTTCATGAAACTTTCAGCCTAGTTGTCAAACCAACCAACATCAAAATTGTTCTTTCCATTGCAATTCAAAATAAATGGAAAATTCACCAGCTTAACGTGAATATTGCCTTTTTGCAAGGTATCTTAAAAAAGTAAAAATTCATAGCTCAGCCAAAACGCTATGTCAACTTTGATTTTCCCAATCATGTATGTTATCTCAAAAAGAAAATTAATGGCCTAAAACAAAATCCACATTCCTGGTATGATGTTTCACTTAACAAACAATGGGTTTGTTAAGTCTGAATCAGATGGTTCTTTTTTTATTTTCACATCGGAGGTTGTCATGATGTATAATATAGTGTATGTTGATGATATCATCATTACTAGGAATTATGCAACCCTTGTCACACATGTAAAAAACTCTCTGGCTTACAAGTTTTATCTAAAGAACCTTGGTGAACTCAATTATTTTTGGGGGATCAAAGTCAAACATTTTCCAAATGGGATTCTCTTATCCAAATACATACTTGAGATTATCTCATATGTGGATATGGCCGACTATAAAGGAGTTATGAAAACCATTATCTCAAGCTCACCGCCCAAAGCAGGCGATGTTTCACCGGTTGCCGATGCAACCCTATATAGACGCACTCTTATTAAGTTGCAAGGCTTATCATTCACGCACTTGATGTTGCATTTTTAGCTAACATATTATCATAGTTTATGCGATCCCCGAGTCTGGAGCATTGGAAAGCAGTAAAAATGGTTCTTTGATATCTCAAGGCATCGTCAATATCCTGTCTGCAAATCTCTCGCCACTCTGATAGTAATCTTTACATGTACGCCGATGTTGATTGGATGGGTGTTCCCCATGATAGAATATTCACATCTGTATACATACTCTTCTTTGGAACAAATCATGTCTTTCGTTTCTCTAAGAAGAAACAATCAGCTGCTCGGTCTTTTACTGAAGCAGAATACAAATTTGTAGATAATGCGCTCTCTGAAATTTCTTGGGTCCACAACTAGGTCAATAAGTTACGATATCAAGTCTCGTATACGCCAAGAATTTCTTTTAAAAACATTGGTATTTCATATCTCAGCAAGAACCCAGTCTTCCACACTAAGATGAAGCACATTGCAGCAGACTATCATTACCTCCACAACAGTGTTAATTCAGGAAGAGGGATAGTCAAATATCTTTTTGTTGTGGATCAAATTGCAAACATCCTCACAAAAACGCTATCCAATCCTTCCTTAGTTCGGTGTTTATCCAAGATAGGCGTTGTTGAACCACACCTTACATGAGGGGTTTTTGAGACACTCACTACTTCATTATCAATTCTTATCAAGTGGTTAGAGTAGTTTTACATTATGTTATTAATGTAGTTCTTTAAATTTAGTCAACTTAGTTACATAATAAGTTGTTATAGTAGTCCCTTATAATTACTTAGTTAGTTATGTCACGACCCAAAACCGAGCCGCGACTGGCACCCACATTTACCCTCCTATGTGAGCGAACCAACCAATCTAACCTTTAACATTTTAATACAATATCAACAAAAGAAATGCGCAAGACTTAAACTCATTAATAAAAACAATTCAAAACTATTATTATTATCCCCAAAATCTGGAAGTCATCATCACAAGAACATCTATCCTCAAATTACTAAACTAAAAACGTCTAAGAAGCTAAAACAAATAAAAGCTAGTCCATGCCGGAAGTTCAAGGCATCAAGACTTGAAGAAGAAGATCCAGTCCAAGCTAGACGCATTAGCTCACCCTGAATTTCCGAAGGTAGTGAAGACTGGCTAGATCTACTGTTGAGTTGAAGTTGACGGAACGTTTGCTGCATTCCACAAATAACAAAGAAGAAAACATGAAAGTAGGGGGTCAGTACAACCACAAGTACTGAGTAGATATCATCGGCCAACTCAAAATAGAAGATAATATATATATCAAGTAATATTATAAATCAACTATAAACTCAACATGTAGCAACAACAAGTACTATAATCATCAACAAGTACCATCAAGTTCATCCATGAGGGCTCAAGCCTCAATACCATACTCATTTGGGAATTAAGTTTATTAGATTGAGTATATTTATCATCTTTCAAGATTCATTATCTTTCTTCCTCTTGTGTCGGTACGTGACACTCCGATCCCCTACCACTATGTGTCGATACGTGACACTCCGATCCCCTAATTCTACGTGTCGGTTCGTGACACTCCGATCCCCTAATTCTACGTGTCGGTTCGTGACACCCGATCCCCTATATGTGTTGGTACGTGACACTCTGATCCCCTATATGTGTCGGAACGTGACACTCCGATCCCCTACATGTGTCGGTACGTGACACTCCGATCCCCTAATTCTACGTGTCGGTTCGTGACACCCGTCCCACTAATACTATGTGTCGGAACGTGACACTCCGATCCACTAATACTATGTGTCGGAACGTGACACTCCGATCCACTAATAATATGTGTCGGAACGTGACACTCCGATCCACTACCTCATTCTATCCGTTCATCAAGCCTTCTCTATACCAAGGCATCATCAATCCCGTTACTTTAATTCATTAAGCCTTCTTTTATACCAAGGCATCATCATTAATAACGTAGATTAAAGTTTCTTTCAAGATTTGGGATTCAATGGTTTTCATCATGCTTGTTTTATCAAAATCACATAATCATAATCATGCAAGCATACAGTTAAGCATATAGACAGGTTTACAATACCACCAATACATATCATTCACTATTAAGAGTTCACTACGAATATCGTAAAATAAAAACCATAACCTACCTCCACCGAAGAATTGGAATCAACAAGCAATTTCCCAAGCTTTGATATTCTTCTTCCTCGTTCGACTCTCTCTCAATCGATCAATCTATCTCTCTCTTTTCTTTTCTCTTTTTCTTATTCAAACCCTCTTTCTTTTACCCTAATTAACATATAATTAAGTGTAAAAGATGACAATAATACCCCACTAATTAACCCAAAGTTACCTCTTTTATCCCTCAAGAATTTGAGTTATTAATGTAAACCCACGAAATCTATAATTAAGGAAAGAATAGTCCAAAACGTCCCTTAAAACGTGTGAAGAAATCCGATTCTGCCTGGGATTTGCGCAACCTGTGACGGGCCGTCGTGCCTGCGACGGTCCGTCACCAAGGTCGTCGCAAGGACCAAAATTCTATTTTTCACCAAGGACACTGTGACGGTCCGTCCTGCAAGTCCGTTACGAAGTTCAGAGAGTCGATTTTCAGTACCCAATTTCACAATTCCTAAGTATATTGAAACGAGACCCTGCGGCGGTCCGTCGTGCCTGTGACGGTCCGTCGTGGGGTCCGTGGTTTCAGCCAGTTTTCCAGAAATAAAATCTGCTGCTCAAAACGACTAAACAGGTTGTTACAAGTTACATTTTCCTTGTACTTAAGTAGATATTACGATTAAATAAGATTATTCAAGTTTGTTTGGATTCTCAGTCTCTTAATTAACAGGGTTAATTTTGTGCAAGGATGTCGATCCTCAGGGAGTGGTTTGCCCCTGTGGTTTTTTTTTCTTTTCTAGGCCATTTATGCCTTTTGAAGGAAAAAAGTGACATATTTGGCTCTGGACTCGCAAAAAGCTATGAAGATCATCCTTGAGAAATTAAGAATGCAAATTGAGAAGTCCAACAATAACACAATCAAAAGAACCAACAAGGGATTAAAATGAGTAACTTTCGCACCTGGTGATTGACTATGGGATCATTTTATGAAGGAAACATCTCCAAGAAAAATGAAAAAAAATGTTTATGCCAACACGAGACGAACCTTTTGAATTGCTTGAAAATATTGGGTATAATTATACGCTCAAATTTACTTCTAGATAAGAACTAAAAGCGGTCGCATTAAGTAAAGAACCCAACTAGTGAGGTTGGGATCGTTCCCACGAGGAAAATGGTTCAGACTTAACTTTATTCTATTATTACTTCTATTTAGTCATTTATTTTCCAAAAAAAAAATAACTAAAGGGGGTTTTGACTAATAAAAGCAATTATCTAAATTAAAGTAAACAAGTAACAGGTTCAAGTATTGGAGTTTAATCAAGTAATGAGAGTAACTAGGGCGTAAGTGTTCCCCACAGGCTCCTAACTCGGTAATTCTAGTTGTCGCAATCCTTTCCTAGTATCTTGCATGCAAAGTGATAAGTTAGGTATCTCTAAAACCTTGGTCCGACATCTAGAGAATATCACTCCTCACCTTGGTCCGGCTATGAGTATTGTTTTACTAAACCTTATATTTATCTCATATTAAGCATGATATTCGCTATTTGATTAAGTTGTTACTTCGTACAAATCGACACTAGCCTATTAGATAATATACACTAAATCTATATTGATAATTCTTTTCCTATTATCTACCTCCTTGGCCGTGCAAGTAGCAATAAGGCGAGTTCTAACATTGGTCATCCGTTAAAAATACTTCTAAGCTAAAGAAATAGCAATACATGCAAGACACTATTCTAGAATTATTATTTTAGCTAGAATTTACCTTGTTATTTACCCATAGTCCCACAACCCTAGTTATGGAGTTTTGTTACCCATTCTAATAACCACACAATTCATATTCATGCACTTACTTTTATGAGAATGAAGAAAATCCAAAAATTCACTTGAATAATTCAGAAAAACACCAATAATTGATTTCAACAAAGTATGATCAAATACCAAAATCAAGAGTTCAATACTTAAACAAAAGAACTAAAAAATATCCAAAAGTTTAACCCCAAAAATGAGGTTTTTCAAACTATTTATAATAAAAGAAAACCTAATAAAATAAAGACTCTATTTAAGGCAAATCTATCCAAAACGCGTCTGAATCGATGATCCCTGCGACGGACCGTCATGGACACGACAGACCATCGTGGGCTCTGTCATTCAATATTTGGCATAATTTTGTGATGCTTTCTTCATCAACTCTCTGTTACCCTCGACGGACTTATATGACGGACTGTTGCAAGCACGATAGTCCATCGAGGGGTTCCATTCCACAACACTTAGAAACTTTTTGAAATTGGGTACTGGAACTAATATCTGAAAAAAAACACGATGAATATGCAGGACAGACCGCCGTGGCTAAGACGGTCTGTCATGAGACTTCATAGTCCCACACTTGGTCAGACTTTCCCAACTTCCTTCAGCATCCATTTTCATCTCACTACGGTGCCACCTATGGATCGTCACAGTCACGACGGACCGTCATGGGCTCCGTAGGTGGTCACTTCTGCAAATTCTGGTCAAATCCTCCGCGTTCTCCTTTGGAAACACACTAAATTAAGGAAAAGACATTGAAAGTACCGTAAAACCATGGTACATCTTATAATGCTTACAAAGTTGACTTACCAAGTGAATATATGGTCAATAATGATTTCAATGTTAGTGACTTATCTCTGTTTGATGTAGGTGTAGAGTGACATAGATTAAAGTGATATTACTCAAAGGAGGCCTTTCACAAGGATTCCAACTAATGACCTTTAAAAATTGAAAACTTTATGAATGAATATGGATCCTTTGGAAGGATCATACATGGAAGACTTGAAGATATTTAATATATTAAGGGCTCTATTATTTAAACTACCTTGTAATTTTAGTGAGGGGCAACTGGGTCTTTCTTCACTATTTTTAGTCTTTAGAATAAATAGTAGATATTAGGGTTTCATAATTAATTTTTGGATATATTTATTAAGTGAAATCTTGGAAACCCTTTGCTAAACTTAATATCTTGCCCTAGGATTTGCAAGTAAGGTTGCTTCTTTCTTGAGGATTCTAATAGATTAGGTCTTTTTACTTCTCAATTAAGTGGTGTTTTAGTTAGCTTCACCATTAAATCTTTTAATTCTTTAAACTTAACTTAAGTCTAGGGAAATTAGGAGAATGCGGTTAATATGGATAGGTTAGGACCCAAAGGCTTTCTTTAGGTCTTAGGGTATAAGGCAAACAACATTTTTTTATTTAATAATTAGGGAAAAGACTTAGAATCCCCTTAAAATAACTGTCGAACTAGTATATGGGTCTGATGCATGGACCGTATGACTTTCTATGTACACAACATTGTCCGTAGGACTTCCTACGCTCCATAATGTCTAATCTTAACAATCAAATTAGACTTCAAAAATTCACAAGTTTCTATAGACCCTACATATGAAGTTTAGATTAGCTAACTAACCATCCAGGTGAAGTGTTGATAAGTACTTGACTTGATTTTGAAAAAATTATATTCCTCCTTCTTATTGTATCAATCTACGGCTTGTACAAACTTGTATAGTATGTAGATGGGAACCTTACACACACCCTGTAGCCCAAGATATTGTTTCCTTTTTAATTCCAAATTCGAGGTGTTAAATTATTTTTCCATTGGGAAAAATCATCCTCGAAAATTGGCCAACTTGACTAGCAGTAAGCTTCCCCTTCTTTTCAAATCTCATTACACAACAAGTAGCCTTAATCATTTATCTTCAAATTCAACATCTCTCCTTGTAATATCAGCATATGAATTTTATCAAATTTGAGACATTTTCAACCTTCTCTAATAAGCCGAACTTCTCCATAGCCTCATGTACCAATTAGAAACCTATCAATGCCATCTTACCAACTTCAAACAAACCAATAGGAGGTCTACAATACTTACCATAACGAGCCTCAAATTGAGACATATCAATACTTGAATATAGCTATTATTGTAAGAAATCTCAATCAAAGGAAAATAATCATCCTTATTACCCTTGAATACAAACACAAGCTCTAATCATATCTTCCAAAGTTTATATAGTGCGTTTTACTAGCCCATCAGCTTATGAATGAAAGGTTCTACGAAGTTTTGCAGAAGTATCAAGACCCTTTTAGAGAGACTTCCAAAAATTAGAAGGGAATTGGGTACCATGATCAAAGATAATAGAGAGGGGAACTCATGAAACCTAACCATCTCCCTTAGATAAAACTAAGCATAGTCTTCCGCCCAATAAAGAAACCTTGACATATGAGTCGACTTAGTCATACAATACATTATAACCCAAATTGAGTCATGTTTTCGCTGGTGTGGGATAAACCAACAACAAAGTGCATATTCAAATCTTCCCACTTCCAAGTAGAAATATTGATATCTTCGTACAAACCTCCAAGATTTTGATGCTTGACTTTCACTCATAGACAATTAGGGAACTTAGCCAAAAATTATGCAATATCAATCTTGATCACATATCACGACCAAATATCCCCAAGACATAACACAGTGTACTTAACCCTGATATGGTTATACAAGCCTCTAGCATCATCATTACATATGACATAGAAATAAGGCGGGAAAAATTTAACAATTTACAATCGAAGTTCAATTTCAATTTTCATAAAAGAAAGTACTAGGAAATCTACACTTTGTCTCATTTACCATGTATACATAAGACTACAAATGTTGAGACATTCCCCTTTACATCAACAAAAGGCTCGATATACAAGATTTGACATAAAACTAGTAAATAGGAAATCCCATCCTCGAACATGAGGACTTACCACAACTTGGCGATAAGAAATCCAAAACTTCTTCAAATGAGAGGGAAAGTCACCTAGCCGGATCCTATACCCATTAAGATGTAGAAGAAATAAGGGGTTAGAACATAATATGTACTAAGAATGGAAACATGCATAAAATAATTAAAACATGTAAAAAGGGACATTAACTTGAAATATGACTTTTCTAGTTTAAATGTCATTATGCAGATTAGAGACCAAATTGTCAATCCACTTTTAGACCCATATGTAGCATATTCATGATAACATTTCATATAATGCATTCATTGAATTACTATACTTAATATCATAAAGGAACCACAACCACAAGTCTACTTTTGCAATGTGCAAGTGAAGTCTCACACCCTCATTTGCACAAATCAATGCTCTTAAAGAAGTCATGGATATAGATCACATGCATGTCAAGTTCATGTTTTTATTCATAGTTCATGGTCATGTTGAACATTCATTGTGTATGTTGATGTAAAGCATACATTAACTCATAAGCATATTGTAATTATAGCATATACCGCCATCACTCTGAAAGATTACTTGTCCAATGTGTAAGTGAAGTCCCATAACCTCACTCACACTAAGTAAGACCCCTCAAGCAATCATAACATATAACTCATGTTCTTATTCACAGTTCATGTTATTTTCATGTCATGGATCTTGTTCTTGTTATGTAGGGAGATATATCCTTAATCGAGATAGATCGTGGTGAGCTCCATGGAATCTAGTTTCACGAACACACACCGAAAGAGGTGTCTGTCTTCACTCTTGTAGGACTAACATGTTTAGATTCTAAGTGGATCCACTATCTACGACCTATGTGGGTACATACTTGTGAGATAAGTAGATTGCTACTAGAAACCCAGAATAATTAATGTAAAAAGTTTCCATTTTATGAAATAATCATATTGGGAACTTGAACTAACTAACTTAAAAGGGACCCATGGGGAAGCTGGATGAACTAGAGTAAAAGCTTTCATCTCATATTCATGTCCACTTAGTGCTGAGCTTAATACTCTTTAAAAGAAACATTAAGTATTTACTTAAGTTCATATTGATAAGAGAATGCATAAATATTCCAATCATCATAGTATCATAATGGCTCATGGATTCATTGGCTGAGAATGTCCTTTCAACCTTAGAATCATTAATTTGTGAATAAACCTTTCACATCATGTTCATAAAATATCTTGATAATAACCATACATTCATCATAATATCATTATAGTCATCCAAGACAATTCATACAAACACATGTGTACTGATAAGGAAACTAGTCTTTCAATAATACCATTATTCACACATTAGTCATAAGATCTTGACCTTTAAAGTGAAACATGAGTACATACATAACCTTCCACAATTTATATAAACCCTAGAAATATACCCCTTTTATATTCATAAACCATATCTTGATATCACACTTTGAATTACTACTTTAAGCATGAATAAAAAGAATAATTCATTAAATCAACATAACTACAATCACACATATCGTATTGCATCAAGAAACCCATAATAATTTTCATGAAATGGGGGACATGGGGAGGCACATTGATTCATGGAAGTTTCCACAATGAAAACCATCATTAAACATCTCATTCGCAATAAAATAGGACAATGAACATAATGAAATCGTTTTCATGAAGAACTCTTGGCTAGAATACTAACCCTAGGTTTTGAACCTAATCCCAAATTTTGAAATTTTATTAGATGGGCTTCATGGATAAATCATTTGCATGAATGAAAGTTCCCATACATTAATTGTTTTTTACCCATGAAATTTGAGTTAAAAGCTTGGAGGTTGAACCATAATCTTGAGCTTCTTGCTTGTTCATCAACGGAGTTTAGGGAGAGAATATTTTTATGGGAAGTTGGTTGACATTTGATATGTGAGTTGTAAGAGTTAAAGGTCTTGTTTAATAGATAAAAATATGTGAATGTACTTAAAATATCTAATTATAATCGTCCCCCGCCCTAACTTAATCAATTAGTAATTTACTAAACTACCCCTCACATGGCCTACTTAATGCAGCCCACCAAAGCCCCATTTACGAATCCCCATTCATGGGGCGAAGTTTAAACCACAGATTGTACTGGTCAATCATGGTTTGTGTCAGAGAGGGGTGGTTTCAAGTCCATGGTGAGGAGACTAAGTTTCAACTCATGAAACACACCTATGATTTGTAGGTTAGGTGATGCCACGTACTGCACAGTCAAGGTTTTGGTATGTGTCACGCCCCGAGCAACACTTCAGACGCGGACACGGAACCTAGGACCACAAGTGATCCCAAGATAACCTTGTTCGCATGATCATGAGCATACTAAAGATAATAAACTGTTGCGGAAGCTTAATCATACTTAAAATGAAAAGATGGGGAATACCTTTATTCCAAAACTGAGATATTTGAAAATAATGAGTTTAACACAAAAGAAATATTAACTCAATACTAAGCTGAATCTAACTATGTCTGAAAATAGCCTCTAAACTAGACTAGAAATACTAGGACAAGCCCAGTTAAATCTAGCAAAACCTGAAACTAAATGACTAAAGACTTAAATGAAACTAATGACTGTTGTCCTCGGAGAATGAGGACTCACCACTGAATCTGCTGAACTGGAGATCGAGAAATGGATCTATGCGTGATCTGGATGCTGAGAACCTGAACCTACATCACGAGAAGATGTAGCGTACATATGCGTCGGTACTTGAAAGGTACTTAGCATGTAGGATAGAGTAAAGCTGAAATAAAACATAACTAAACAAGCACAAAAACAAGTATAATAATTTGAACGTGATGAGCTAATTTCTGAGCTAACTGGACGCAATGACCAATTTATGACATGCTTAAACTGAATATTGAATATACTGATAAATGGTCAATGCAAAGAGTCTGACTGAACTATGGGAGCTACTAATAACTGACAATAAAACCACATGAGCTAAATGTGAAGTCAAATGTATACGCCCCATCGAGAGGACCCAATATACCCTGCCAAAGGTATAACGGCATGCTGGCGTGAGTACTAAACTGATTGCCCAAGAGGGGACTTACAACCTACTCAGCTAGTAGTTTTGGGTCTATCGGGTACGCTAAACCCTAGTCCAACTTGGTATTATGCTACTCCCAATTACTACTGTAAATTAACTTATTATATCTGAATTTCTTTAAATACTGGATAGCTCGAAATTGAACATGCAAACTGAGAATGCAACAATTAATCTAGTAATTATGCATTTATAACTGAGGCATGTATATCTTAAGTGTCTGAAGTATATGACCTAGCATGTGTAATTCAAGAACTAAAGAAATACAAAGCTAGGGTTCTGAAATTCATGCGATAATCATAGTAATAACATGATAATTTTATTTGGAACATATATTTAATAAATTCAGGAAGTTATATCAACGTTCTGGAAGCCCTAGGTTTAATCATGATAAGAGAATCAATAACTGACTGAAACTAAGGACCCAATGGGTGAAAGGAACCCACTAGTAAAATCTCACATACCTGGTGATGAAATCCACGAAAAAATACATAATTTTCGGGGCTAGAACTGCTGGAGCTTGTTGCGTTCTTGAACTAGGGTTCTTGAGCTTTTTTCTCCTCTCTTGCTTCTAATTTTCTAAGTTTTGATTAAATGATTTGACTTGGATATATTTTAATTATGTTTCTAGGCTTAAACTGACTAAAATCTGATGATTTAGGGTCTAAATGACGTAACTTAGGGTTTAAACGGAGTGGGAAAGGTCAAAAAGACCCCTGGGAAGGTTTCTATCGGGCCTCACGACGGCCAGGACTGACGGTCCGTCGTGCGCCCGATGCCCTGTTGTTGGGTCCATCGTGAGGGCCTGTTCGACAAGCCTTTACTAAAATGGGCATAAATTTTTACTCGGAGGTCTGATGTTAGCAAGGTTGGTTTCTATGGAAAGATAATTCAATTATCTATCTGTGGGTAAGTAATGGGATACCTAATTCATTTTGTGCTAAGAGTTATGAACATTTTAAGTTTACCCAACTGCATTTCCCTTTAACAAGCTGCAAATTTTCCACCTACGGTCAGACCTATGGACGGTAGGTCCACATACGAACCATGTTGGACATCCATAGCTCTTGCATAGAGTGGTTGAAGGGAGTCTTGATCGACGGTCATGGACTACGGACCATCGTTTGACCTACGGACCGTAGGTCCACCTACGAACCATGTTGGTCATCCATAGGTCTTGTCAAAGAGTGGTTGAAGGGAGTCTTCATTGACGATCACGGACTACGGACCGTCGTTTGACCTACGGACCGTAAGTTCGTCCGTCATCCAAGACTTAACAAATTTTTCTAGGCTGAAATTCTTGGGATTTTCTTTTCCCATTGACGGTTGTGGAGAATGGACCTGGTTCAGGCTACGACCCAGCAATGCCACCGTTGGTAGCACCTGCAGATTTTTCTGAAAAACTAATTGTTGGTCTGTTTTGGATATGGGATGTTACATTATCTCCCCCTTGGTAACATTCGTCCTTGAATGAAGAATAAACTAGCTGAAATAGAGAGAGAGAGAGAGAGATGCAAACCCCACTACGAAACACCGAGAACTGAGTTCTAACTGAATTGAGTTCTGGGTACATGCAATTACACTAAAAATGAAAGTACAAACTGAGGGAAGATGATTCTAATACTGAGTTTACGCATGAATGACGGTGAAACTGAAGAGGAACTATTACCTCAAGTGTAGTGGAATTGGAAGGGAAAAGGTAAGGATACTTGGATTTCGTGGCTGCTTCTGCTTCCCAAGTAGCTCCCTCTACGGACTGACTCCTCCACAAAACCTTGACTTAAGCGACTTCTTTGTTTCTCAACCTTCTAACCTGATGCTCAAGAATATCAACGGGTACATCCTCATAAGAAATACTATCTTTCACCGCCACACTCTCTAATGGCACTATAAGGCTGGGTCACCCACGCACTTCTTCAAGAGTGAGATGTGGAAGACCGGATGTACTGCCTGGTAACTCTAACTCATATGTCACCTTGCCAATCCTTTTCAAGATCTTGTAAAGGCCTACATATCTAGTACTGAGCTTCCCTTTATTTCCAAATCTCATCACCCCTTTCATAGGTGAGACTTTCAGAAAAACCCAATCATCAACTTGTAACTCTAGTTCCCTTCTCCTTAAATCTGCATAAGATTTCTGACTAGTTTGGGTTTTCTTAAGTAAATCTCTAATGAGTGCACTTTCTCCATAGCATAAAGGAGTGAGTATGTCCCTATCAAAGCTGCTTCACCTACTTCAAACCAACCAACTGGGGATCTACATTTATGCCCATATAAAGCCTTCATAAGGGGCCATCTAAATGCTGGAATGGTAGCTATTATTGTAGGCAAACTCAATAAAAGAAAGGGGAGTATGCCAACTACCTTTGAAATCGATCACACAAGCTCTCAACATATCCTCTAAGGTCTGAATAGTATGCTCTGCCTGCCCATCCGTCTGTGGATGAAATGTTGTACTAAGGTTAACTTGACTACCAAGACCTTTTTGAAATGACTTCCAGAAATGAGAGGTAAACTGAGGGCCTCTATCTGAGATGATAGAAAAATGAACCCCATGCAACCTCACAATTTCCGTAAGGTAAAACTTGGCATAGTCCTCTGCCGAATATGTAGTCTTGATCGCCAAAAAGTGACAAGACTTAGTCATCCTATCAACTATCACCCAAATTGAGTCATGTTGTCTGCAAGTACGACGTAACCCTGTGATGATATCCATATTGATCACATCCCACTTCCAAGTAGGAATATCGATATTTTGAGTCATACCTCGTGGTTTCTGATGTTCTACCTTGACTTGCTGGCAATTGGGGCACTTACTCACAAAGTCTGCTATATCCCTCTTCATGTCATTCCACCAATAAACTTCCCGCAGATCGCGGTACATCTTAGTGGCTCCTGGATGAATAGAATACATGGACTTATGAGCTTCTGCAAGAATATGCTACCTCAACTCTCCCACATCAGGAACACACACTCTACCTTGGTAGCGAAGTACACCATATCCCCCTGGGAGAAAACCTCCACTCTCTGATTGTTGACTGCACCCTTTAGTTCAAGCAAGATCGGATCACTCTTTCTTTTCCTTAACCTCCACTACCAAAGACGATTCTGCCCCATTCTGAACTGTTACAGCGTGGTCTGATATGCTTATAAGGCGAACTCCCAAGCGATCAAGCTTGTGAACATCCTTCACAAGCTCCTTTCTTTTTTCCACAACATAGGCTACACGACCCATAGATAATCTACTAAGAGCATCGGCCACTACATTCGCCTTTTGAGGATGATAATGCACACTCATATCATAATCCTTAAGGAACTCAAGCCATCTTCTCTAGCGAAGATTCAACTATTCCCGGGTGAACACATATTGAAGTATCTTATGATCGGTGAACACATCTACATGAACATCATACAAGTAGTGTCTCCATATCTTGAGTGCAAACAGCACTGCTGCAAGCTCAAGGTCATGAGTTGGATAGTTCTTCTCATGCACCTTATGCTTTCTAGATGAACAAGATATAACCTTATCTCTTTGCATCAACACATAACCAAGGCCAACTCTGGATGCATCGGAATAGATCACATACCATATGAACCCTCTGGTTGAGTCAAGATAGGAGCTGTAGTTAATCTAGTTTTCAATTCTGTGAAGCTTTTCTCAGAATCATCTGATATTGGAACTTGACCATCATCTGAGTAAACCTAGTCAATGATGAGTCTATGGATGAAAATCCTTCCACAAACCTTCTGTAATAACCTACTAGACCTAATAAACTTCTAATATCTGTAGCAGAGGTAGGTCTGGGCCATTGTTTCACTGCTTCTTATCTTTTGTGAATCTACGTGGATCCCTTCGCTAGATACAATGTGACAAAGGAAAGAAACGGATTGCAACCAAAGCCTACATTTACTAAACTTAGCGACTAACTGGCGATCTTTGAGAGTCTGTAGAACAAATCTCAAATGACTTGCATGTTCTTCTTCACTCCTAGAGTAAATGAGGATGTCATCAATGAAGACGATAACGGACAAGTCTAAGTACTGTTTGAACACTCTGTTCGTCAAATCCATGAAAGTTGCAGGAGAATTGGTTAGTCCAAACAACATAACTACAAATTCATAATGACCATACCGAGTTCTGAAGGCTGTTTTTGGAATGTCACTATCTCGACTCTAAGCTGATGATAACCCGATCTGAGGTCTCTCTTGGAGAAATGACTAGCACCCTAAAGTTGGTCAAACAAGTCATCAATCCTTGGGATGGGATACTTATTCTTGATTGTGACCTTGTTCAACTGTCTATAGTCAATGCACATTCTGAGAGAACTATCTTTCTACTTTACGAACAATACTGGTGCACCCCATGGTGAAATACTAGGTCTGATGAAACCCTTATCTAGAAGGTCTTTAAACTGCTCTTTCAATTCCTTAAGCTCTGCTGGAGCCATTGTATAAGGAGGAATAGAAATAGGTTGGGTATCTGGAAGGAGATCAATTCCAAAGTCAATTTCCCTTTCGGGAGGAACCCTGGAAAGATCTTTTGGAAATACTTCTGGAAATTAACAGACTACTGGAACTCAATCAATAGTTGGGGTTTCAAGGCTAGAATCCTTAACCTGAACTAGATGATAGAGATAACCCTTAGATACCATCTTTCTGTCCTTAAAGGTAAGAAACAAATCGACCCATAGGCGCTAAGCTACTACCCTTCCATTCTAAGATTGGTTCGTCTGGAAACTAAAAATAAACAATCCTAGTTCTACAATCGACTGAGGAATAACATGAGTGTAACCAATCCATGCCTAGAATGACATCGAAGTCTACCATTTCTAACTCTACTAGATCTGCTGAGGTGACTTTCTGAGAGACTGTGACAGGGCAATTTCTATATACCCATCTAGCTATAACTGGGTCACCAAGTGGAGTAGATACTTAGAAGGGTTCTGAGAGAGATCTGGACTAATACTGATTTGGACTGCTATACTGAGTTACAAAAGACAAAGTCATGTCTGTTGTCTTTCCACTGAGTGAACCATATGTGAGTCACATCATTGAGTTTGTAAGATGCCAATCTCACCTATTACTACTTGTTACTGACATCACACCAAATATTTTCTTGACCTCATCAATGAACTTCTGTGGGTCCTTACCAACTTGCGATCCTAAAAACTTAGGCGGATTCACCCTAACAAAATCACAAACTCTAGCTGCCACTAATAGGTCATTTATTTTAGTAGGAACTAGAACCTACTGATTGTTCTGGTTGGTCATACTCTGAGCCAAAAGCTGAATTGGCATTCTGAAACTCTGCATTTGAACTTCCTTCTTTATTAGAAGAGGAACTACGTTAGCATTTCATGCATTAGCATTCCATGCCTAATCTCTACAAGAAGGAATGATCTTAAGTGCACAACGTCAAGTTAAAATGGAATAAGATTGTACGTTACGCACGATAAGAGTAACCAGAAAGTGAAGTTTTTCCTAAAACACTTTATAGCCTCCCTAACATTAGATGTGGTGCACTTCACACCCATGAAAAGGACTCTACTTAGTGCGGCTTTTCAGACATCTTAAGAATCTTGAACATAGATCTCTAATACCAAGTTTTGTCACGCCCCGATCTACCCCCGAGATGCGGAAACAGAACCTAAAACCACAAGTGATCCCAAGCTAACCCTGCTGGAATGATCATGAGCATACTAAAGATAATAAACTATTGCAGAAGCTAAATCAGACTTAAAATGAAAAGATGGGAAATACGCAAATTCTATAACTGAGATATTTGAGAACAATGAGTTAAATACAAAAGAAATGTTAACTCAATACTAAGTTGAATCTAACTATGTCTGAAAATAGCCTCTAAACTAGACTAGAAATATTAAGACAAGCCCCAGCTAAATCTAGCAAAAACTGAAACTAAATGACTAAGGACTGAAATGAATCTCATGACTGTTGTCCACAGAGAATGAGGACTCGCCACTGAATCTGCTAAACTGGAGATCGGGAAATCAATATATGCGTGATCTGGATGCTAAGAACCTGAACCTACATCACGAGAAGATGTAGTGCACGTATGCGTCAGT
The DNA here is from genome assembly GCA_027705065.1 of Solanum peruvianum. NCBI lineage: Eukaryota > Viridiplantae > Streptophyta > Magnoliopsida > Solanales > Solanaceae > Solanum > Solanum peruvianum. Next base: position 34,254,591 of record JAKWJD010001762.1, on the reverse strand, counting down.
ACTTGAACGGTACTGAGCATGTAGGATAGAGTAAAGTTGAAATAAAACATAACTGAACAAGCACAAAAACAAGTATAATAATTTGAACGTGATGTGCTGATTTATGAGCTAACTGGATGCAATGACCAATTTATAACATGTTGAAACTGAATACTAAATATACTGATAAATGGTCAATGCAGAGAGTCTAACTCAACTATGGGAGCTACTAATAACCTATAATAAAACCACACGAGCTAAATGTGGATTCTGATGTATACGCCACATCAATATACCTTTACAAAGGTATAAAGGCATGCTGGCGTGATCACTAAACTGATTGCCCATAGAGGGGACTTACAACCTACTCGGCTAGTAGTTCAGGGACTATTGGGCACGCTAAACCCTAGTCAAACTCGGTATTATGCTAATCCTAATGAATTTTGTAAATTAATTGATTATGTCAAAATTTCTGTAAATGTTGGATAGCTCAAAACTGAACATGCAAACTGAGAATGCAACAATTAATCTGGTAATTATGTATTCATAACTGAGGCATTTATATCTGAAGTTTCTGAAGTATATGACCTAGCATGTGTAAAACAAGAACTAAAGAAATACAAAGTAATAACGTGATAATTTGATTTGGAACATATACTCAATAAATTCATGAAGTTATATCAAAGTTCTAGAAACCCTAGGTTTAGTCATGATACGAGAAACAAGAACTGACTAAAACTAAGGACCCACTGGGTGAAAGGAACCAACTAGTGAAATCCCACATGCCTGGTGATGAAATACACGATAAATTACTTAAGTTTTGAGGTTGGAATTGATGGAGCTTGTGGCATTCTTGAACTAGGGTTCTTGAGCTTTTTTCTCCTCTCTTGCTTCTAATTTTCTAAGTTTTGATTTAATGATTTGACTTGGATATGTTTTAACTATGTTTCTAGGCTTAAACTGACTAAAATCCGATGATTTAGGGTCAAAACGACGTAACTTATGGCCTAAACAGAGTGGAGAAGGTCAAAAAGACCCCTGGGAAGGTTGCTATCGGGCCTAACGACGGCCAGGACTGACGGTCCGTCGTGCGCCCGACGCCCCTTTGTTAGGTCCATTGTGAGGGCCTGTTCGATAGGCTTTTACTAAAATGGGAATAACATTTTACTCGAAGGTCTGATTTTAGCAAGGTTGGTGGAGATGGAAAGATAATTCAATTATTTATCTGTGGGTATGTTATAGAAGACCTAATTCATTTTGTGATAAGAGTTATGATCATTTTAAGTTGACCAACTACATTTCCCCTTAACTGGCTGCAAATTTTCCACTTACGGACCGTAGGTCCACCTACGAACCATGTTGGTCATCCATAGATCTTGTCAGAGAGTGGTTGAAGGGAGTCTTGATCGACGGTCACGGATTACGGACCATCGTTTGACCTACGGACCGTAAGTCCGTCCGTCATCCAAGACTTAACCTATTTTTCTAGGCTTATATTATTGAAAGTTTCTGATCCCATCGACGGTTGTGCAGGACGGACCGTGGTTCAGGCTACGGTCCGTCGATGCCACCGTTTTTAGCACTTGCAGATTTATCTGAAAAACTAATTTTTGGTCTGTTTTGGCTAGGGGTGTTACAGTATGAGACTTAGAGTTTTGGGGAGAAACATGAAGAAACCAAGTGTTGACTCAGCACCCCCACCTACAGGGTGTGAGTCAACCTATGCCTCGTATGTTTCATTTCATATATGATGTTGTTTTGGACAGGTTTTGGAGTAGTCTCTTGGCTCTCATCAGCGACCCTTGGGGGTCCTTGTGGGATCCATGCCTTGAGGTTTAGGTATTAGTAGATTAGTACTAAATTAGGAAAGTTATTTTAAGACTCTAACATAAAAGAAGATTCCAAACTATTGTGAACAACAAGACCACCCTTATTAGAATTTACTTACCGGACCCTCAATTGGGCAAATCTATAGACATCATGAGACATCTCCTTTTATCTTCCTTAGCATGTGCAACACTACCCGTTGATAACCCTTAAGAGTATCCGCCACCAAACTTGCCTTGTCAAGGTGATGAGAAAACTCTTGTCATAATTCTTTTGTAACTTAAGCCACCTCTTTTAGTGAAGATTTAGCTCCTTTCACCTTAACATGTATTTTAAACTACTATTGATGGTAATGAAACCAAAATGAATACCACGTAGGTAATTCCTCCAAATCGTTAAGGAAAACACAACCTCCAGTAGTTCAAAATTCATAGGTTGGATAGTTCTTTTCATGAACTTTGAGTTTCCTCAAAACAGAAGCAACAACTTTCCTATTTTTCATAAGTACACACCCTAGTCTAACCTTGAGAAATCACAATAAATAGCAAATCCATCGGATTCTTTTGGTGAAGTTAACACCGGAACGGAAGTAAGTGTATCTTTAGCTCTTTGAATTTCTTCTCTCATGTTTTGGACCAAATGAACTTAACTTTTTTTTGGGTAAATGTGCTCAATGGAGAGGCAACCCAAGAACACCCTTCCACAAACCTTCTATAATAACCAACAAAACCGAAAAAGCTTCTAATATTTGAAGGGCATAGAGGTCTGGGCCAACTCTTAACCACATCCGTCTTTGTATGATCAAATTGAATACCCTTACAGAAAAAAATGTGACCAAGAAAATCCATGCATCTAAACCAAAACTCACAATAACTAAACCTTCCAAGTAGTTTTTGGTCATTGAAGGCTTGCAACACAATCCTCAATTGATCGGTGAGATCATCCTCACTCCTTGAATAATCAAAATGTGATCAATGAACATGATTCAAAAATATATCAAGATATTGTCTCTATTCACCAATACACTAAATGAAGCTTTAGCCATAGGCAAACCAAACAACATTATTATACATTAATTATGACCATACACAATTTGAAAAGTCGTCTTTAGAATGTCATCTCTTTACATATTAATTGGTGATAAATCGACCGAGGGTCAATCTTATAGAAGAAACTCGCTCCTTTGAGTTTATTAAACAAACAATCTATCCTTGGAAGAGGATACTTATTCTTAGTGGTTAGCTTATTCAATTGTCGGTAATCAATACAAATGCCAAGTGAACCATTTTTCTTTCGAACAAACAAAACCGGAGCAACCCATAGAGAGATAGATGGTTTAATGAAACCCTTATCCATCAAATCATTCTATTGTTCTTTCGAATCCTTAGGTTCTTCTGGAGCCACGAGGTAAGGAGGAATAGAGATAGGTTGCGATCTGGGAGAAGGTCAATATCGAAGTCTATTTCTTTTTCTTTAGGAACACCGGTAGATTATCGGGAAACACTTTCAGAATCTCATTAACAATAGGGCAAAATTAAGAATAGGGATTTGGAATTCAATATTTATAATCCAAATAACATGATATATGCAACCTTTGGAAATCACTTTTCTAGATTTAAGACACGAAACAAACTACCCTTAGGCATACAATTTCCCCTTTTCAACCTTAGGACGAGTTCATTTGGAAAATAAAACTTTAAATCTCAGGTTCTAAAATCAATAGTAGCATTAAAATAATAGGGATAATCCATACCAAGAAAAAAATCAAAATCTAGCATATTGATCTCTACAAGATAAATTTGAGTAACTCTAGTTGATAAGGAGACTGGAGAATTTGTATAGACTCTCTTAGACACAATAAATTCACCAATAGGAGTAAAGAAACAAAAAAGATCCAATAACACATCCAAAGAAATGTAAGACTTTAGCCACACATGGAATCACAAAATACAAGGTAGAAGCGCCATCAAGCAAAGCATAAACATCAAAATGAAAGACTTTAAATATAAGGGTAACCACATCAGGAAATCCTCTTTTTGACGACAAGTTTGTAGTGCATAAAGTCTTTTTAGCTTGGGAACATTTGAAACGGAACCACTAATCAGAGCTTTCCTACCTTCTCTTCCCTTGATAGTAAGGGATGGACAATTCCTTATATTCTGACACTCTTTCCACAAACAAACAAACCATCCATATCGGCTAAGTATTTACCCTGATGCATTATTCAAAATCTATCACAAGTAGACAATGAAGATCCACCATCATTTCCTCATTCAGTCTTAGCGTTAGACATTCCATTTTTTGTACTTTTGAATTATAGCATTAAAGAAACCTTAATCAGAGAACCTTTTTTGGAACATAGAATGACCATGTAGAATCGGACCTAGAATGTGAAAAGTCAATACCAGTGGTGTTTGCTTTCTTTTCCTCCCTAGAGTTCTCTTTAAGTTTCTCCTATTCAATTATTATGATGCACCATTAGACAATAAATTTCCATTTCATTGATGAGCATGGTGGTACGAAATTTTTTTATCTACCATTTCAGACAGTCCCAAAACAAACATTTTCATCCTTACCCTAGGATTGACAACCATAGTTGGAGTGCATCTAGACTATTGTGTGAACTTTAAGGCATACTCCTTCACAATCATATTTCCTTGATGAAAGTCGATGAATTCAAGTAAATTTGCCTCCCTCATCTCAAGGGTAAAGAAGCTATCAAGGAAAGCAACCTTAATTTTTTCCCAATCAAGAGGACTAGCATCAATTACCTTGTCTTCCTACCATAGGTTGAACAAAGATTAAGCAACATCTGTAAGTTGATAGGCGAGCAACTCTGCCTTTTCTACCGATTTCACTCTGGTTATAGTCAACACCTTCTATATTTCATTAATGAACTCTTGAGATTCTTCCTTAGTATTGGCAAAATCAAACCTAGGGGATTCATTCCAATGAAGTCCCTCACTCTAGTTTCCATTGTATCCACCTTATGGTATACGGGGACCACACCCCCGTATTGTCTTCGGCCTTCATCGCTTGATCCAAAACTTGAAAAACAACCCTAAACTCTGCATTAATCACTTTTTTGGCCAAAGGGTCGACTGAAATTTGTAGAGCTTCTCATACCTATTCCTCCTAACATATGCTCTTTGAGGGGTCATATCTTCAAAAGCATTGAATAAGGATTTCGAGAAAGACATATAGAGTTACACTCTATCTCACGACTTTAGAGTAATGAATATTATGGAGTTTCTTAAACATATTATAGCTTATTATTAGTAAATATGTATCATTTTACACTCATGAACAAAACTCTACTTGACGCGGATTATGACACATCCTAGTACCTTTATAAGCCTAGTGTTGTAAATACTAGTTTTGTTATGACCGAAAGTATACCCTAGGTGTAACATATTGTATAGGACCCCGAGAGACCCTACATAAAACACTTAGTTTACATCCTACAATACAATATAATTTAAAGATTAATAAAGACAATCGTATATCAAAAATTGTTTGACAAAAGCGGAAGTCTTACATAAGTCTCAAAACTATCTAATACATCATAAAGAAAGTGATTGAGACGTAACTCATATATCATATACAGAGTCTGAAAAATAAAATACATAAAGCAAATAAAAGAGTCTCGGTTCTTAGAACGTGAGGACTAACCAATATTTGAATGCCCAAAAAGATCAAGTAGCCACGAGTGTGGAAGGTCGGAGCATCATTCCCTACAATAGTGGAACAATGTAGACACAAGAATGCATTAGTACATGAAATGTACTAAGTGTGATAGCAATGCATAAGAGTTATGAAATTATGTTAAAAGGACTTCGCATTACATGCAATGACCAAGAAAAATCGAAAGATAATACCTTAGAAAACATAAATCATACTCATGGTAAATGCAAGTTAAAATTCATTAAACACTTGTGAGATACTTTAGAAATTTACCTTAGTTTGTTATTGTGGGATGTTTTTCGTTAATCGACATAGACCATGTGAGCTATAACATGGAATATGATTCCTATTCCACACAAAAAAGGGGATGTCCTTACTTTTCAAGATAAGAACAATAAAGTTGAGCTAAAGTGGATCCACTAGCTAATGTCTATCTAAGACAACCCTATGGTGGTACATTGTTATGGGATAGAGAAATTGCTACTAGAAACTCGCATCCACTAATGGAGAGTTTCAATCTAAATATCGTTTTGGTCTTAAGCATATATCTCATGGAGTAGTTGTTAGTCCTATTCATCTTATTATCTATGAAAACACAATTACTCAACAAATCAAAGTGCGACTTCATGTAGAATAGATAATAAACCTTGATTCAATGTTAGGTGAGAAAACCATTCAATCCTATGAATCCTTTATTTGAGAATAACCTTTCACAACTGAAACTACAACAACAACAATAACAATGATGAATTACTCTCAAAATAAATTTAAAACATTTATATCAATTCCATATAAATAATATGTATATTTTCATAAATTCATCTTCCATAGTTTAAAAGGTTAATCATGTGTTCATAGTCTAAATTCATGGGGAATGCATGGATTCATATAAATTTAACTCGAAAACATGTAGTTACTTCAATTCATACATAAATAAATAGATAACAATCAATTTGATAAAAATTTAAAAGAACTAGTTAATCAAGATTGAGTAAAACTCTAACTTTGATTGGATAATCTAACTTGTGAAATTAGATATTTTAGGAACCCCGTGGAGGAAAGGACTCCATAGGTGAATACTAACATACCTTGCTATTCAGAGCCCAAAAAAGAGTAGTGTATTGGAGGACTTGAAATTCAATCCTAGCTTCTTCTTTTTCCTTTGGTTGAAAGGAATTAGGGAGTGAATGTGGTTACTTTTAGAGAAATTAGGAGAGTGGGGTCAATCTGGGTAGTTTTCGAACAGAAAAACATTATATATGGCTTAGGGGTAGAAGGAAAAACAGCATGGTTTGATTAAAAATGATTAGGGAAAAGACAAAAGTCCCTTAATAACGGCCAAACTTTTCTAGGGGTCACACCTATGTACCCTAGAACTTGTTACGGTCCATATAGCTCAACCATTAACCAAGTACTGGGACATAAAAATATACGTAACTTTATCAAAATCCTTCTACGATTTGAAAGACTTCTCACAGTTCGTAGACCCTTACCATAGAACTCAACTTGGACTTCAAAGTTTCACAAGTCTGGATTGTTTCTACGAACCCTATGTACGACTCGTAGATTGATTGATGAACCATCTTGGTGAACTGTAGAAACGGTACTGTGACTTGATTTTTATAAAAATATTTTCCCCCTTCCTACAGTTGCAATCTACCGTCCATAGAAGCTTCTATAATCGGTACATGGAACTGTTGAGACAACATGCAAACCCAAAAGTTTCTTTTCCTTTTGTTCCAAATCTTAGGTGTTACATTGCTCAACTGATATATAGATTTTTTAGAATGAGCAATGGCAATGACATGTAGAGAGAGATTCAATACATCAATTAACAATAAAGCTCACTCATAACACTTGTCATAATAGCTTCAAAATTTAAGCAGTATATGCCTAGTGCAGTGCTCTTGAAAGATTAGAGCTATGGAAGGATTTTGATATGACAACAATGAGCACTCATGAACCTTTGGTTGTAGGGGGTGATATCAATATTACTCTGAATGAGGAAGAAAATATGGGTGGTCTCCTTGTTACACAACAGGAAAACATTGATTTTGCTCAATGTTTGAATAATTGTGATTCAAGGGTAATATGGCACTCATGGAGAAAATATACATGGTGGACTTGAAGAACTGAGGAGGAATGTATTTTCAAAACACTAGATAGAGTACTGAAAAATTATAAATTTGTGGATTCATTGACAGATAGTGAGGCTTATCATCTAATTCGGGTAGAGTCGGACCATGCCCCTCTTCATGCATGTGACATGTAATGCAACACAGGAGCCACCCTATAATTTGACCAGTCAGTTTTTTTTTTTAATTTTTGGACAAATCATTCAGATTATAAAAGAAAGTGAAGGAATGTAGGCAGTACCAGTGGAAGGGTCGTCCTATTACCATTTATCATAAGAAAATCAAGAAGTTGCAAGAGGTATTAGCTAATTGGGGTAGAAAAACCTTTGGTAACATTTTCTAATAGATTGCTACATTGGAAGATGTAATAAAGGTGAAAGAAGCAAAATTTGAGATAAATCCATATGGAGGCAACATGAAAAAATTGAGCAGGGAAGGGCCTCAGCTAAAAATGTTCTTACATCTGAAAGAGGAATATTAAAAACACCTTTGCCAACATGATAATTTCCAGAGTTTTACATGGAAGAAGGGTAACTATTTTCCCCCAGGATTATATATATCAATCAGACAATATTCATAAGGGATAATAAGGGATATTAACAGGAGAAACAAGCTTCATAATGTTGCAGTGAAGCTAGATATGGCTAAGTCTTGTGATAGAGTAACTTGAATATGTCTTACTGAAGTGTAAACACTTCAAGAATTACTTAATTATTAGGCCTACTTTGTTAATTACTCATGATCCCATAATCCTAGTTGTGGTATTACCTACTTATGCTTGGTTAATCATACTTTATAATATGATAAATAGAATAAATCATAAACTTATAATTCGGGTAGATGAAATTCAGAATCTTTAATTGATGAACAAAAAGCCATATTATAAACCAATACTTTAAGAATTAAATGCTCAAAATGTTTGCAAGTTAGTTCTCAAGGCTAAAATAAAAAGTATCAAATCGTCTAACAACCCATAAAAGGAAAAATTACAACCAATACTTATAAATATCAAATCACAAACGTAGTAGGAAAAGAAATTGTAAGGAAATTCGGCTTGGGCAGTTGTTTCTATGCTTGAGACCTACGACTCGTAGGTCTTCCTACGGTTCGTAGATAGCCTCCGTCGATCATTATTTATTCCTTCACTTTAGTAGCATTATCGACCGGTATGATCAACAGTCTGTTGATCTTTGTACGGCCCGTCCTGTCAACTCTTCATTCAATCACCGGAACTCAACATCTCTGAACATTCTACGACTGAATTGTGTAGCTCGCAGAAGCCACTACAGCTCGTCATTAGGTTTTGTTGTTTCACACTTAGCTCGAGAAATTACAACTCCAAGCCACAACTCATACCTACGGCTCATAGAAGATTCTAGGACTCGCTCGTAGGTCAAGTCGTCAATCATCACAAAATCATTGCTGCTAAAACATTTCATTGACTGTTCCAAAACCTATATCCTGCAAAATCGAAGCAAAAATAGCATCACATCTACTAACAAATGCTTAAGACTCATGCAAGACTTCATGTTTAAAGCTTCTAAAGTACGGTGAATCCGTGGTACCTCATTAAGCACAATGAAGTTGAGATGCTGTTACAAGTGTTAGGATTGTTTGAGCCTTCAAATCTTTGATCCATGCATCTTCAATGTCCTTAATTAATAAAGGGTTGTCTCCAAGCCCAAGATTTCTACCTTTAGAAAAGAAAAGTGTACATATAATTTTGGATATGAGCTCTCTGCTATGTAATCCTTGTTCAGTAAGATGCACCACACATGCACTTATGATGGTACACAGAATGAAAAGGCGAAAAAAATAAATAAATACATACTTAATTTGTTTATAAAATATGGACATGACCTCTACTGAAAAGAAATAAACATGAATCTTATTCCAAATTCTTTATCAAATACAAAAAACTACTTGAACATTGATAAACCAGGATTCTCAATTGTGAATCCCCCATCAATAATAAAATCTTGGCCATTTACATACTTGGACTCATCACTTGCTAGGAAAACAGCTGCTTCGGCGACATCATAAGGAGTAAGTGTAGGACCGTTTAAGGTAGAATAAACATCTGAATCTTCCTTCCCCATCTTTTTTAAGGTATCTAAAGCTGATGTCGTACGAATAACGTAAGGTGAAACACAATTCACACGAATGCCATACCGTCCTAAATCAATTGCAGCATTCCGAGTAAGTCCTAACAATCCATGTTTTGAACTGGTGTAGGAATGAGGACAAACACCACCTATTGATGCACAAACACTACCAGTTGTAATTATGCTACCTTGACCACGAGGGATCATGACTCGTGCTGCTTGTTTAATTCCAAGAAATGTACCTGCGAGGGATATTACATTTATTAAATATGAAAAGCATCAAAGCCTATGAGATAGAAGATGCACTTATTCCATACCTACGAGGTTAGTACTAATGACTTTTTCGAAGTCAGATTTTTCATTTTCAAGAATATTGGATTTGACTGCTCCCATAATACCAGCATTATTGTACATGATGTCTAGCTTGCCATACTTGTCTACAACAATGTTCACAACATTTTCTAAGTCTTCCTCTTTTGTAACATCACAATGCACAAAGGTAGTTGATGATGGATCCAAATCTTTGCAAACATTTTGTGCCAAGTCGTCTTGAATGTCTGCAATCACAACTTTGGATCCGTATCTAGAGAAAAGTTTCGCTGATGCTTCACCAATGCCACTTGCAGCACCAGTTATAATTGCAACCTTACCTTCGAGCCTAAAAAAAAAAATAATGATGTGTGTTACTCCTTGACATTTTATGAGTTTTTGTCTATTCGCCAGGTATAATATTACCACCTCCATTCCAAAGTAAGTATATATTATCTTAGTTAGCATTATGCTCATTAAAAATTCAATAAATGCTATGTAGTATATTAAAAAATATCCTTATTGAATAAATTTTACTTTTGAGAAATAAACATTAGTAAGAAGATGAAATATAAAAGTCTACATGGAAACATATAAAATTGTCTTGAATTTCTAAGGTGAAACTTATTTTTGAACGGTGAAAGTATAATAAACTAAAGTCTCCTTTCCGTAGAAGATAACATTAATGTCGCCAATAGGAATCTCGGAAGCGACGCTTGTGGTAGGGCAGGACAAAACAGGGCAGGTAAACTACAACTAAAATTCTAAATGGGACGGGGGTCCGCCCGGCCAAACAATACACATATGTTAAGTTCTAGTATTGTAATTAGAAACATGTTTGTTAATTTTTCTGCTATGTAAACTACCGTAATAACCACAAGCACCGTTTGAGATCAATACTTCATATTACACATTATGCCAACTTTAAAATTATGTTTATATGACTTTTGGTTGAAGAATAATATAATTTTAAATAAAACGGGATAGGGTAGGTTGAATATATGACTAAAGCTATTGAATTTGTGGGTGAAACTTTAAAGCTTGAATTTGGCTGGTGGTTTTTGTTGAAGTTCTTGACAAAGAAAGACTTTTGTGTATAAATCTTTAGTGAGCTATTTTTAAAAGGTGGTTTGGTAAAATTTATTAGAATAATAAAAAGTAGAGTATATTAGAAATGTTAAGTCTAGCTATGTTATGATTGCAATTTGATCTTAGTGTATTTAGGGAATTTTTCTTTTAACTATGCATATGATCATGTATTTCAACTATTTCATAATACTTGACTTCCATTGATTTGATATATTTCGTAAAAAAGATTAAATTATTGTTAAAATTAAACTTATTTGTGATGTTGTAGAATTTTAAATTTGACTACTATTTTCTTTTTTAATTTTTACTTTTTCACAATTTGGAAAATAACTTTTTTATTTCTACCTGAAACGTTTAACATATTTATAAAAGAAAATTTCTTTTATCATGATTTAACATTTGCATTAATCATTTATTTTTCAATAATTTTATAAGATATAATACTTAACTTCAATTAATAGGAGTAGTGTAATAAAATAGTCATGTCAAATTATCTTTTTCTCATAATGAATGGGTCGAGTCCAAATGTGACAAATAAAAGTGAACAAATAGAATATTATCTTACGTAATTGCTTAATATTGGTGTTATTTTGTAGCTTTGATGATTTGACAAACTCAGGAACGTTAAGAAGGGAACAGGTTCTTGGTTCAATATGTTTTTTGGCTGCCAGCTGGAGAAAGTACAAAGAGTTGGTGCACAGTCACCAATAGTGGCAGAATTGGCAGACACGCCAGAAACCTCAGCCAATGGGATTGTTTTATGTTTTATAACCTTTCTACATAAACAAATCATCCCTATATTCACAATTAGTTTTTGCAACTTGAAAAATATCTCAAGAACTCTTGCAAAGGCTTACAAAAAGGAGTGAAGAAGCATCCTCAAGATCAACTCAAATCTGAAAGAGCTGGAAGCTTAGTTGTCTTAGGATTATTTCTTTTGCACGTAAATTGTAAATTTGTTCATCCATTTATAAAGGAATCAGATAGTTGTTTGGTTTGAAAATCTTAAATCAGTTGAGTCCAACTGATTTAGTGGGCAGCCTTGAGTGTTTCTTAGTAAAAATTCTAAGTAATTTGAAGCGTGGTGATTTAGTGGGAAACCTGCATTTTGCTTAGTTGAATCCTAAGTTGTCTAGTGGTGATAGCTTACTGAGCAGAGTGAAATCTGCTTAGGCTCTTCAAGCAATAGAGTTATTGCTTGGTTGTGAGATTAATAGCTTTTTCTCACATTTTTGTAACCGGTTTTACTTTTGCTTGAAAGACTAGTGGAAACGGTTTGAAATCTTATAAGACAGGTCGTGACTTTACTCTGTTGAGCAAGGAGGTTTCCATGTAAACTATTGGTGTTGATATTCTGCCTTTATTTACAGTTCTTCATATCTTGAGTGTGTCAAGGGACCTGGTTCATTGACTGATAACGAACGCACAGATTGCAACAAGTGGTATCAGAGCAGGTACTCTATAACTGGTTAACACCAAGAGAGTGGTTCCTACAAAAGAATGATTGTTCCACTTAACCTAGAAGAAGGACAATCCTAAACTCGACCGCCGCGTTTCAATGGTCAAGAATGCATGATTATCTTATGGCTGAGGATAGTGAGCTATGGGACATTGTATTGGATGGGCCTTTAATTCCAACTTCTGAAGTAAAGGATGGTGAGAAAACTAGAGTTATTGCAAAGACTCGTCAATAATTCAGCTAAGCGGACAGAAAGAAGACTGAGAAACACTACAAGGCTAAGAAGCTGTTAGTTTGTGGTATAGGTGCTGAAGAATATATTCGTATTTCTTCCTGTGAATCATTAAAGAAAATCTGGGATTTTCTCGGGACTGCTCATGAAGGTACTAAGCAGGTGAAGGAATCAATGGTGGATATGCTCACTTCTCAATATGAAAATTTCAAAATGAAGGAAGGGGAAACTATTCATGACATGTATACTAAACTTTCCTCCATAACAAATGAGCTACAAAGTCTTGGAGAGCCAATCAATACTTGCAAGCAAGTTAGGAAAGTTCTTCGAATTCTTCCTAAGTCATGGGAAGGCAAAGTAAATTCTATCACTGAAGCTAAGGATCTGAAAGTTCTGACGATGGACGCTCTTAAGCAAAGTGGATGCTATCACTGAAGCCAAGGATCTGAAAGTTCTAAATATGGACGCTCTTATTGGAAATCTCAAGAAACATGAAATGAATAGAAGTCAAGACCTCTAAAAGAAGGAGCTGATAAAGACAAGTCTCTAGTACTCAAATTTGCTCCTGAAGAAGTGTCTAGTAAAGAAAATGATATGGACTATCTTACCAAGAGATTTTTGAAGATCATAAGAAAAAACAAAGGGCTTTGAAAAGGAGGGAACCCTCCTCAAGCTGCAAATGCTAGTGACTTGTGTCACAAATATGGAAAGGCTGGCCACTTTATAAGGGATTGTCTGATGCCCAAAGCTGAAAACAAGGAGTATCAAAGGCCAAGAGGTGAAAAGGACAAACGAAGGAACCTGGTACCTGAAAAATGTGCCAGAAAAGCTGCAGCTGAATATGCAGTGAAGAAAGCTCTTACTGCATGGGGAGACTCTTCAAGCGATTCAGGAGATTTAGATTGTCCCAAAGATACATCAATTGTGGTGATTTAAGATGAGGATGACGTATTCAATGGGATGTTTTTCCTCATGGCTAATTCATATGAGGACGATGATGAAGATAAGGTAACTCTTCATGACTTTAAGCAAAATTTGTGTACGTACTCTATTAAAAGGTTGAGAAGGTTAGCAAATGTCTTGATTGACTGTGTTATAGAGTTAACTACTGAAAGGGACTCTATGGACAGTAGTCTTGATGGTTTAAATGGAAGAAATGGTAGTTCAGATGTCTCTTAAGGAACAAATGATGGTTTTTAAATCTGAAAAAATGGAACTTAAGGAGCAACTGATTTGATGATTGAGAACCTGGTTAAAGGAAGGGTGTAGCTACTAATCTACAGGGAGAGTTAGAAAGCAATTTAAACACGGCCGAAACTATACTTGCCTTAGCCCTGGAAACAAATGTTCAGATGTAGAGGGATGTGGTTCGTCATAAGGAGGAACTTCAAGTATACTTAAAATGGACCAGCTCCACCAAACTGCTATCTAATGTTACAAGTCAAAGCAACTATAAAAAAAGGGGGTTAGGAAGTTTGAAAATTACTCCTCCTTACAACCCCCACAACAAATATATGTTTGTCTCAAACAATTTACTTTGTCTTCACTGTGGTCGAAACGAGCATCTGAAAGGAGATTATCCTGCATAGAAAGCTTCACAGGAAAAATTCTCTATCTATTCTAAGCAGAAAAGGACTCAGCTAAAGGACCAGGTCCTACTAGCAAAAAGCCTAGACAAGAAACTGCTAGAAACACAGGACATGCTCCAGTTCGTAGGGTCTCTAACTTGAAGAAGACAAAGTTGTCACACTGGGAAAAAAACACTCTCATTACACCTTTGTCAGCTTATTGGGAATTCAGATTGAAGTGGATTCCCAAATCTAATAACTAATGTTTTTTCAGGTGAGTGGAGGATGTAGCAGCACGTGCTTGTACATGGACAGTGGCTGCTCAAAGCGCGTGACTGAAAATACCAAAAACTTCCTTTGACTCAAGGCACTTCACAGAGGAGGTTTCTTTTTTGTCAATGAAAAAAAAGGTATATTTTTTCCATAGGAAAATTTGGCAAATCTCTTGAAGATTCCCTTGAAAATGTGTAATATTTTGTCCACAAAAAGGGTGATCTTTGACTGCCAAAAAAAAAACATGCATGCGTCAGAACTAGAAATAACTCATGGAGATGATCTGACATGCCTAATTGCTCAAAGTGAAAGTGCTAACTTCCGACAAATGAGACTAGGTCATGTGAGCTCTTCTCTACTGAACAAATTGGTTTCTAGGGATCTGGTCCGTGGTCTGAAAAAGATGAAATTCAGTGAGAGTAAAGTGTTTGATGCATGTGTCAAAGGGAAACAAACCAGATCTTCATATAAATCGAAGAAGCAGGTCAGTTCTTCAAGGGTTCTTGAGTTATTACATATCGACTTGTTTGAACTGGCGAAGATTTGGAGTCGAAGCGAGAAAAATTACATTTCAGTGGTTGTGGATGACTACTCAAGATTCATGTGGACTATGTTTCTCAAGTCAAAGTCTAAGACTGCTGATATGAATGATGATGATGATGATTCGTTGGAGCTATTCAAATTCCAGAACCATGAAGCAAGTAGGAAATAAAACTGAGGTGAATCTAGACTCTGATGTTGTAGATCTTAGTCCATCTGAGGAGGTGAAAGAGGAGAACCAGCCTACTATGGGACCTGGTCCTTCTAATGATGCAAGCCAAGAGGACACTCATCCTCCTGCCACAAATGATGATTCTGAAGATGAAGAAGAACATATGGATCAACCACATTCTCTGGGCTCTAGATCTGGATGGAAGCATAGATCATCTCACCCCCTTGAAAATATCATCTCTCCTCTGAATTTTGGGATACAAACCAGGTCAAAAACAAGGAATTTGGTTGCATTCTCAGCATTTATCTCTACTATTGAGCCTACAAATGTGTAAGAAGCCCTATTGGATGTTGATTGGGTAATCTTTATACAAGATGAATTGCATCAATTTGAGCGAAGAAATGTGTGGTACCTAGTCCCAATACCTGCTGACAAAACCATTATTGGGACCAGGTGGGTGTTCAGAAACAAGATGGATGAAAATAAAGGCTATCAGAATCCTCATAGCATTTGCAACTCTTATCGGGTTCAAACTATTCCAGATGGAATTTAAAAGTGACTTTTTGAATGGTGATTTGAAGGAAACAATATATGTTAAATAGCCACTTAGAGTTGAGTATGCAAATTTGCCAAATCATGTGTTCAAACTCAACAAAGATATGTACGGGCTGAAGCAAGCACCTAGAGCTTGGTATCAAAGGTTGTCAAGGTTTTTAGAGAAGACTGGCTTCAAGAGGAAGGAAATTGACAACACATTGTTTTTTATGAAAAGAGATCAAGAACTTCTCATCATTCAAGTGTATGTGGATGATATCATTCTTGGAGAAACTTTTGAACATTTGTCCCATAGGTATAAACTCAAAAAAGGGAGCAAATGAGGCAGATCTTTTAGTAAATTAAACAATGTAAAGAGGTATTATTGGATCTGTATTGTATTTGACAGAAAGATGGTCGGACATGGTATTTAGCATAGGAATGTGTGTACGGTTCCAAGCATGACCCAGGGAATCTTATCTAAGGCAGCTAAGAGAATCATGAGGTATCCGAAGAAAATAGGGGACCTGGTCCTGTTTTATCCTGCAAGTAATTCTTTTAAACTAGTGGGATATGTAGATGCTGATTTTGCAGGATATCATGTGGACAGAAAGCACAATTCTAGAATGGCTCTTTTCCTTGGATCCCCACTCAGCAGTGGCTCTCTGAACGATTGACGCTGAGTGTTTAGTTGCTGCTTCAAGTTGTGCTCAACTTCTTTGGATAAAGCAACAACTTGAGAATTTTGGAGTCCACATCAACACCATCCCTCTCATGTTTGATAATGCTAGTGTAGTCAACATGGGAAAGATCCAGTCCAGCACAAAAGATTCAAACACATTGATGTCAGGCATCACCTTTTGAGAGATAATGTTAAGAAAGGAAACATCATCATGAAATACTGCAGGACTGAAGATCATATTATAGACATCTTTATCAAATCTCTTAGCAAGGATCAATTTGAGAGCAAGAGGCTGAAGTTGAAGATGATGAACATGCACTAACCTAGTTTCTTCAAGAAGCCTCTAATTTTTTGTTTGGCTAAGATCTGGAGGGCAGGTATCCACAGAACCTGTAATGCATTGTTTAAGTAAGATCGTCTTTGTATCTGAATGCAAGTATACACCCATTGAAAGCACAAGAGCAGAGAATGGCCAGAACCATTAAGGAATTGTATTCATCTGTAGTTCAGTACCTGGTCCTTCCCAAGGTTAGCACCCATTATATTTGTTTTAAACTGTCAAATGAGAACCATTCAGGTCACCCCATGTCATTCATCGGTCCTTCTGACCGTTGTCCCATCGCCTTTAATCCAAGCGATGCATCAATCTAGGGACCTGATACACAATTCCAAGCTCTTTTTATAGTGCCTTTGCTACACTCCATCTTATTACATTCCAACTTATCTCTCTAAGTCTAAAATCAAAACCTTCTCAATCTTTGTATCTCTATCTAGAATTTAAGTATTTTTTTCAAACAATTAATGTCTCAATCCTCTTCTTCTTCAAAGAAAATGCTAGATTCTCTAAATGAGATAAATCTAGTGGCTTCTTACACCTTTTCTGAAGCAGCTTCTGTTGATAAAAGAGACAAGTCGTCTAAGAAAGTGAGTAAAGGTAAAAGCAAACGAAAACTAAAACTTTTGCGAGAAAGAAGGTTGTTATAAAAGAAAAGGTATTATGGCTTCTGCAATTGATCTATTCATCATGTGAGTGTATTGAAAGGAAGGGAAATCCACTTAGTAAAGTTTCTCAGTTGATTAAGGGGTAGCACCAATTGAAACATGAATTGGATGCAATGACAGTGCTAGTGAACAACAAGGAGGATGAAATTGCTTTGTTAAAAGAAGAATTGCTCAAAGCGCAAACAGAGGGACCTGTTATTGAGGTTGTCTAGAAGATAGAAAACCTAAATGATGAGCTATTGGCAAAAGTTGTTCCTCTTCAAGAGAAGATGATCAAGGATAATGATGCATCAAACTCTACACTCACCCTTGTTATCAAGTCCCTCTTTCATATACCTCCCTCTTCATAGTCCTTCCTGTGTCTTTTCTCTGTGTGGATAGTGTCTGGGGTTCTCAGTTTTCAGCTTAACTTAAATGTATTGAATGCTGATTTGTTATGCTCATGATATGGAATCCTGTTTATTAAGGCTAAAGTCTGTTGCTTTTTGGCTTATTAACTATGTTAGTGTTCTCCTTGACGTGATCTTACTTATCAATCTTACTTTTTGTGTTGGTTTACTGTACTACTTTTTTATGATGCCAAAAGGATAATAAATTTGGGGTGTTCAAATGATGCTTAGGTTGGTAAGAAATACAAGGGGGGAGAAAGAAAAAGCGACAGGGGTAAAGGAAAACATGCATGTACCAATGTAACTCAAGGAAAATATGCACGTACCAGTGTTACTCAAGGACCTTGTAAAGGTACATGTCCATGGTGTAGGAAACTAATGAGTGTATCTACTCGACAGGGGGAATAAATGCAGGTATTGGTGTATGGTTTGTCATCATCAAAAAGAGATAGAAAATGTTATTTGGAGTTTGATGATTTGACAAACTCAGAGTCCTTGTCAAGAGACCTGATTCATTGTGCAAATGTGCATGCAACTGCCACGTGTTTATCGACAGGGGAAGGAAACATGGAAGAACATGCAGACACTGGTGTCCTGTTTGTCACCATCAAAAAGGGGGGAAATGTTATTTTGTAGTTTTGATGATTTGACAAACTTAGGGACCTTATGAAGGGACATGGTTCTTAGCTCAATATGATTTTTGGCTGCCAGCTGGAGAAAGTACAAAAAGTTAGTGCACAGTCTCCAACAGTGGTAGACGCGCTAGAAACCTCAGCCAATGAGATTGTTTTATGTTTTGTGACCTTTTTACATAAACAAAACATCCCTATATTCACAATTAGTTTTTGCAACTTGAAAAATATCTCAAGAACTCTTGGAAAGGCTTACAAAAAGGAGTGAAGAAGCATTCTCAAGATCAACTCAAATATGAAAGAGATGGAAGCTTAGTTGTCTTGGGATTATTTCTTATGCATGTAAATTGTAAATTTGTTCCCCATTTATAAAGTAATCAGATAGTTTTTTGGTGTGAAAATCCTAAATCAGTTGAGTCCAACTAATTTAGTGGGCAGCCTTGAGTGTTGCTTAGTAAAAATCCTAAGTCATCCGGAGCGTGGTGATTTAGTGGGCAACCTGCGTGTTGCTTAGTTGATCCTAAGTTGTCTAGTGGTGATAGCTTAGTGGGCAGAGTAAAATCTGCTTAGGCTCTTCAACCAATAGAGTTATTGCTTAATTGTGAGATTAATAACTTTTTCTCACGTTTTTGTAACCGGTTTTACTTTTGCTTGTGAAGACTAGTGGAAACAGTTTGAAATCTTGTGAGGTAGGTCGTGGTTTTACTCCCTTGAGTAAGGAGGTTTCTGCCTTTATTTACAGTTGTTCATATTTTGAGTGTGTCAAGGGACCTGATCCATTGACTAATCGTGAATGCACAGACAGTATAAATTATCTCAAAATAGAATATCATATATTTTATTCCAACCAAATATGGAATAATCCATCCTATTAATTCCAAAATTAATTATGTTTTATCCTCATACAAAATGAGGCCTAAAGATCGTATGAGAAAAACTAAACTCTTTGAATTTGCTAAAATAAACAAGTAACATGAAATGATATAGGGACGAAGTAAAATGAAATGAATGGAGCATTAACCGTCCTTAATATGCTATTGTCATAATTTATTATTACTAGTTATGCAACTTATAATATTGATTAAAATATAACACCAATATTTTTAAAATAAGTTTTATCCATATATTAGAGAATGTATAAGGTATATGGTATTAAGTAGGTGGATAAGGAAAAGGTTATTCACTCATATAATTAATACGATGTTCGAACGTTGATAAGAAAAAAGAAACTATTCATGTATGTAACTATTACATGTATAGCTATCAAGCAGTCAAACGACTCCTATATTTTTATTATGTCACAACTAATACATAGCTTTGTTATATATGTATTATATTTTTTATACCATGTTTGATTAATTTTTTTTCAAATAGAATCAAAGTAATTCATGTATTAATTTTATAAAATGTTTGGTTGTATGTTTTTAAATATTGTATAAAAATTATTCATATATTATTTTATTATATGTAATGTTTGGTTTATTATTTTTCATGTGTCATATAAAATTATTCATGTATTTGTTCTATACAATGTTTTTGTTGCATTTATTTTTTAATCCTACACAATTAATACATGTGGAACTTATGAGGGAATATATGTATAATATATGTGGGACAGAAGGTGAAAGATGTTATGTGTGTTTTAGTTATACATGCATTAAAATATTAAATTACTTTTGGCCAAACCCATCGGTGGCCCCCTAAATTTGGAACAAATTTTTACTCAGACATCTCAATTACGCGGTGTTCATTTTAGACACCTCATTTACAGTTCTGTTGTGTCATTTTGACACTTTTTGCTGACGTGTCGAAATGAGTGTCATACACTCAACAATAGCCCGTGAAAGACTTAATTTAGCCATTTTTTATTTTATTTTCTCTTCTTCTTCTCCATTTTTTCAAGGCACCAACCTCTTTCAAACTTAAACTCCTTCAATGGAGGTCATTTTTTTACTCAAATTCGTTTTTTAGTTATTTTCTTCTTCTTTATTGTATTACTTATCTAAATCTACCATTACCTCCCTTCATTTTTTGCGGGAAAAATTGATACCAACACTGATATTTCTTATTTATTCTTGCTTTCTTTCTTCGTCTCCCTCTTTTCTGTCCAAAAAATAATATTAAAAAGAAAGAAGATGAATAAATATGAAAATAGTAAAAGAAAAGAATTTTTTTTTTGAAAAAGCACAGAAGAGATTTTGAGTGTAATGAAATAAGAGTTTCCTTAGAATAATATTTTAAATTTATTTACTAAATAGATATTATAATTATTTTTAACTGAAAATAACACATGTAATTATTTAATTGATTGTTTGTCACGTCATGAACGAGTGTATTACACTCTCCTTTAGTTTTTTGTTTATTGTCAGTAAAGTGTCAAAAAAATGACACAACAGAACCCTATATGAGGTGTCTAAAATGAACATCGCCTAATTGAGGTGTCTAAGTGAAAATTGATGTCAAATTTAAGGGGTCACCGATGGATTTGACCATCACTTTTTTATCCTTATCAAATCACTTTTACAAGAAATCAAATAATAATACATATAAGAAAAAAAATTATGAATTTTCTTGCTTTGGGTTTCTTTTATCTTTTTGATTACTTTTAGTTTGTTTGCTTAAATTCTTCTTAATTGTTAATGGAAAAACTAAGTTTCTTTCTCATTCCCTGGTCAAAAGAAAAAATACGGAATACATTCATTACACTTCAACTCCTACCAACCTTGAAGCCTCTATCAACATTCACATCCAGTGCCCCCCCCCCCCCCCCTCCAGGTTATTTTAAGCTAAATATAGATGGTTCCTTCATGATGAAACAAAGAGATTGCGGTATTGGTGGAGTCGTCCCAGACGATCATGAAAAATTGGAAGGCTGGTTTCTAAAAAAAAACTAGCAGTCATACTTATATTATTGCCGAACTTGAAGCCCTCGTTGAAGGTTTAAAGTTGGCAGATATGCTTAATCTCCAACCCTTGGAAGTCTAAACAGACTCCACTGATTTACTCGATTACTTAAGAGGAACCGAACGTTTTGTATTCTTCAATTGTCATTCTTGCAGGTTAATGTTGAAGAGGTTGGGGAATCTAGTAGTGCGTCATAACTTCCGACAGGGGAACAAAGTAGCGGACAAAACTTTTTGTGCAAGATAGGTACTCAGCTAACCCCCTCAATCATATATATTACATACTTCGCCGGAAGCTGCAACAGAGTTTCTCAATACCGATCTACAAGGAATTCTAGCTACTAAGCAAATATTTAAGTGACTGTGTAATAAGTTAGCTCGTTACAGAAACTTATCTGTAATCATTAGTTACAATAGTGATTGTGTACTGCTTTAACTATATATAATATATTCTTTCTACCCAAAAAAAATGTCGTCACTACTAATTTAATTAATTTCTTTGCATAGTTTTTCTACCGCACACCACCAATACATGTTTTGTCTTTTTTGTTATTCTTTTTATTTTAATATAAATTATTGCTTAAATTTTTCATCATATTGAGTAGAGATAACTTAATTACTTTTTCTTAATTTTATTACTTTATTATATTTAACTATTGATATTTATTTAATTGAAATATGTTATTTATATTGTTTGTTATTTTAATGGTTATAACAAACATAAGCTCAATAATTATGTTTGGAATTAAAAAATAAAATTAGCTCACTAAAATACTTTAATCTCTACTTAATTGGATCATGCATAACTAATATCTATAAAATAAGTGTATGACTACACCTTAGATAACAAAAATTCTACACAACTAATATATTTACATAACTAATACATGTACAAATATAAATTTAACATAACTAAACTCTTATAATTAATACATATATAATTAGTACTTACATACGACTCCCAAGTGATGAGGTGTAGGAGGGACAAGAATGACCTTGTGGACCTTCTATTGGTGGTGGGGAAGGTTGTCACTTCGTTATCAGGCACTAGTAATGGCTGAGTTGGTTAAAAAAATTTGTTTTTGTTTTGTAAATGACCCAAATAAATAGTTTTTTCAATGTTCTGGAACAAAGATTTAAGGGGCTTTCAGGAGCACCAGAAATATATTATTACAGCACCAAAAAAGTAATCATACTATGAAATGATAAAATAATAGAATGAGAATTTTGAAGTCACAAATTTAAATTTTTATGGAAACAAAAGTCATTAGATAATTTCATCTTATTTATCATAATTTTAATAAATAAACTCGCTTAAAATCTTGTGAAAATTTTCAAATATCTCATAACATTAATCAAAGTCATATTCAAATTGACTCACTCATCACAATTACAATAATATATATAGATAAGAAGTGTCTAACCTTCTTGCTAAGTGGGCAGCCATTGGAAACTGTAAATAGCCCTAAAAGACTTCAAGTTGGAATAGAAAAGTAAAATACTTGGACAATTGTGAGATATTTATATTTGTATATTTATTATTATTTTTTTATATATAAAAGAGAGATAAGATAAAATGATTATTAGCCACAAATTTTCTAAATAATTCGACAAACTATGATGTCTTACTCTTAGGGTGTGTTTGGTATGGGCAAAATATTTTTTAGAAAATGTTTTTCAATTTTTCATGTTTGGTTGACTTAAATATTTAAAAAAAAATTCCAAATCAACTCATTTTTCTCAAATTTAATGAAAATATTTTCTATTCCAATATCAAGGAAATATTTTCCTAAACTCTACTTCCATGTTTTAATTTTTTTTTTCTTACCCTACACATACACCGTATCCAGCCATGCCTATTCAAAAAAAAAAAATTAAAAATTTAAAGATAATTTTACATGGCCCAACCCCTACCACCCTACTCCTTAAACCCCCACCCCCACCCTCCAATTATTTTTTTAAAAAAAACATTTCAATTTTTTAAAAAACTTTTACCCCACATTCCGCGCCCCCCACCCCCATACAAGGTTACTCCTCCCCCACCATCATCGTCAATTTTTTTGAAAAAAGTATTTGAAAAATGTCTTTATGGTGTTCATTTAGATGTATTCACCGATCACGACAGTCTTCAATATGTATTTAGTCAGAAAGAGTTTAATCTCAGACAAGAGGAGGTGGTTGGAGTTACTCAATGATTATGACATGATTATTCTCTATCATTTTCGGTAAGGCTAATGTTGTTGTTGATGCTTTGAGTAGATTGTATATGACACTACAAAAAATCAGATGTTTAGTGGCGACTAAAATCTCCACAATAAGCTAGATAGTCACCACTAATGACCTTAAGTGGCAACAATAGCACCGTGACAACTACTTCCATAACTAAAGGTTTCTTGTGACGACCTTCTTATAGTGCCACAAAAAATTATATTTGCGGCGACTTTTTTCGCTGCACAAATTGAACAAATACTTCACAAAATAAGGTTCCACAACATAAATGCTACGTAAGTTGCCACTGAAAATTGACTTTCAATGGAGACATGGGTCCCACAACAGTTATATATGTTTAGTGGCATCTCTTATCGCCACTGAAAATGTCATTTAGTGGTGATCGCTTCGCCACAATAGCATTTTGTATTTAGTGACAGGTCTTTTTGCCCAATAGCATGATCTTTAGGAACAACTACTGTAGTCACTAAACATGTTATATCTTCAGTAGCAACTTTGATTGCCACTAAAACTTATCTTTTTAACAATTGCATTATACAATATTTTAATTAATTTTTGTTGCCAAATATATATGCATGTACACATGAATAAACTGCTAACTAATATTAAATTCATCCGATATATTCAATAAACATATAATTCTCATGTTGAATAATTCAAATACTTTCATGGCAAAAAGCTCAATTAAATATTTTACACGATAGTATATTTTTCAATGTCAATTTACATATATGATTTTTTAAAAAAATATAGAAGTCTTCAAATCATCCTTCCTAGATGCTATTTGCATTCTGGAAACTTGTCCCCTTTAATGAAGAGGGGAAAATAGGATTTACTTTGACAATCTCATAATCTAATACCACAACAAAATCGGTAACCTTGGAATATGTTGGGAAGTAGGAGAACAAATAAAGTAATTTTGATGATTGATAAAGTGAAGGCATGGTGTCGTATGTGTACAATTATGAGAGATTGCGGCAAAAAATAAAAAGTATTGGGGCAAACAAGAAAAAATGCAGAATTGTAAAGAAGGAAAAAAAGGAAACAAATATGGAAATAAATAAAGAAGGAAATAAATAAAAAGTAGCAATTCAAGTCAAAGAAGAAAAGAAATAAAGAAGTTACAATACAAGTCAAATAAGAAAAGAAGTAAATACAGACAAGTTCAAGAAGGAAAAGGATTTGTAATTTCTTTCCTTGTAGAAGTTGAAGGCAAATCAAATCTATAAAAGGATCAAGAAGTTGAAGAAAATAAACATCTTTGCATAAACACAAATCGAGAGAATTTATCAGCAAAGCCAGAACAATAGTCATTGCATATTCACGAAATATATCATCTTCTGAACAATATTTTCTGGATAAAAAACGCAGGCCTTCGTCACAGAAACGCAAGGACCAGGTTCACCTTCATCACAACAATATTAGGACCAGGTTCACGAAACCTGTTCCACTCAGAACTATTGGATATTAAAGTTTGATATATTAAATTCTAGAGTTATTAGTCATTGTTGATTTGTTCTAGGTTTATTATTGAGTTGTAATAATTCCTAAGTTTGTAACAAGAAGTGGGTTTGACTTCTTGGGAGTTGAGTCTTGAGAGAATTGTAACAAGAAGTGGGTTTGAATTCTTGGGAGATAGGTTGTGAGAATTGTAAACAAGAAGTGTGTTTGACTTCTTCGGTTGTTAAAGTTAAGAAGAGTTGAGAGCTTTTGTAAACAAGAAGTGAGTTTGACTTCTTGTTGAGTGGAGAGTTTTCGATTATAGTTAATTGAAAAGGGTAGAAGTTTAGAGTTAGATTCATTGATTGACTGAGTTGTAAATCTTGAATTAACATAAAACTTCGGTGTGATTTTTTCCCTTCCTTAAGTTAGGAAGGTTTCCACGATAAATCTTTGTTTTATTGTGTTACGACAAAATTACAAGAACGTGGTTCTTGTTCTAGGGGTAAGGTTTCTTCAGAATAATATACTGAAAGAGCATTTAAGAAATCAAAATAATAATATGATCGAAGATAATTGTACAACATAGGTTTATCCTTTCATAATAATCTCAAATAATTAAGAAAATGATCAAATACCTATAGCATAGATCTTTTAGGTGTTAGAAAAAACTGCAGCCCAATAAAATGAAAAGTATTTTGTAACGACCTGTTTAGTCGTTTTGAGCAGCAGATTTTATTTCTGGAAAACTGGCTGAGACGACGGACCCCACGACGGACTGTCATGGGCACGACGGACCGTCGCAGGGTCTCGTTTAAAAACACTTAGAAATTCTGAAATTTGGGTACTGAAATCGACTCTCTGAACTTCGTAACGGAATGGCAGGATGGACCGTCGTGGGCACGACGGACCGTCCCAGACTCTTCAGGGAAATTGAGTCTCTGAACTCTGTGACGGGGCAGCAGGACGGACCGTCGCAGGCACGACGGGCCGTCACAGACTGCGTAATCCCAGTTTGGGTCGGATTTCTTTAAGTGATTTAAGGGACGTTTTTGACTATTCCTGCTTTAATTATAAAGTTAGTGGGTACTGAAATCGACTCTCCGAACTTCGTAACGGAATGGCAGGACGGACAGTCGTGGGCACGACGGACCGTCACAGACTCTTCAGGGAAATTGAGTCTTTGAACTCTGTGACGGGGCATCAGGACGGACTGTCGCAGGCACGACGGGCCATCACAGACTGCGTAATCCCAGTTTGGGTCGGATTTCTTTAAGTGATTTAAGGGACGTTTTTGACTATTCCTGCTTTAATTATAAAGTTAGTGGGTTAATGTTAGTAAGTCTAATTACTTGGGGGTTAAAAGAGGTAACCTTAAGCTAATTAGTGGGTTATTATTGCCATCTTATATTCTTAATTATATGCTAATTAGGGTAAAAGAAAGAGGGTTTGAATAAGAAAAATAGAAAGAACAAGAGAGAGAGAGAGAGAGAGAGAGGATCGATCGAACGAGGAAGAGAGAAAACAAAGCTCTGGGAAATTGCTTGCTTGATCACGAATCTTCTGTGGAGGTAGGTTATGGTTTTCACACTATTCGTAGTAAACTCTTAATAGTGAATGATATGTGTTAGTAGTATTGTAAACCCTTCTATATGCTTAATTGTATGCTTGCATGAATATGATTATGTAATTGTGAATAAATAAGCATGATGAAGCTATTGAATCCCAAATCTTGAAAAGAAACCCTAATCTACTTTGTTAATGATGATGCCTTGGTATAAAAGAAGGCTTGATGAACGAAAGTGGTGAGATTAGGGGATCGGGTGCCACATTCCGGTTCCAGGATAGAAATAGAGGATCGGGTGCCACGTTCCGGTACCAGGATAATATGAGGATCGGAGTGTCACGTTCCGACACCAGGATATTATATGGATCGGGTGCCACGTTCCGGTACCAGGATAGAATGAGGATCGGATTGTCACGTTTCGACACCAGGATAGTATATGGATCGGGTGCCACGTTCCGGTACCAGGATAGAATTAGGATCGGAGTGTCACGTTCCGACACAAGGATAGTATATGGATCGGGTGCCACGTTCCGGTACCAGGATAGAATAAGGATCGGAGTGTCACGTTCCGATACCAGGATAGTATATGGATCGGGTGCCACGTTCTGGTACCAGGATAGTATATGAGGATCGGAGTGCCACGTTCCGGCACCAGGATAGTATATGGAGCGGAGTGTCACGTACCGACACATGGGGAATAAAGATAATGAATCTTGCAATATGTTAATAAATTCAATCTAATGAACCTAATTCCCAAATGAGTATGATGGGGAGGCGTAAGTCCTCATTGATGTGCTTGGTGTTATGACCAAGAGTTATGATAATGGTAAATGTCGCATGTTGAGTATTGTAGTTGGTTTTATAATATTACTTGATATATATTGTCTTCTATTTTGAGTTGGCGATGATATCTACTCAGTACTTGTGTTTGTACTGACCCCTTACTTTTATGTTTTCTTCTTTGTTATTTGTGGAGTGCAGCAAACGTGCCGTCGTCTTCAACTCAACCACAATTCTAGCCAGTCTTCGTCACACCGGATCTTCTGGGTGAGCTAATGCTTCTAGCTTGGACTGGTCTTCTTCCTCATGTCTTGATGCCTTGAAGTTCCGGCATGGACTAGCTTTTACTTGTTTTAGCTTCTTAGAATACTCTTAGTTTAGTAATTTGATCATAGATGTTCTTGTGGTGATGACTTCCAGATTTTGGGGAATAATAGATGTTGAATTTTAGAAGTTATTGAATTGGTTTTTTATGAATAAGTTTAAGTCTTTCGCATTACTTTCTGTTGATATTATATTGAAATGTTAGGGTTTAGATTGTTTGGTTCGCTCACATAGGAGGGTAAGTGTGGGTGCCAGTCGCGGCTCGATTTTTGGGTTGTGACAAACTTGGTATCAGAGCATTAGGTTCGTTGGTCTCATCACACAAGAACGAGTCTAGTAGAGTCTTAAGGAACGGTAGGGGGACACCTTTACTTTTCTTTGAAAGGCTATAAGACTTTAGGAAAATTCCATTCTTTCTTTCTTTCTTTCGTGCTATTACTTGAATCCAATTGGTATCTAGGTGATACAAATTGGTATCTGACCATCTTCACTCTATTTCGCAGATGGTTAGAACTAGAGCAACGACTGCGCCAACACCAACACCGGCAAGGCAAGATACATCTGAGCCAGCTACTGGGGCTGTAGCTCGAAGAGGAGTAGCAGCAAGAGGCCGTGGTAGAGGTCGTGGGAAGACGTCCTCTAGAGGAAGAGGACAAGTACCTAGCCCATCTGATGCTAGGGTGGTGACTCCTCCACCGACTAGGGATGTAGTAAGAGAGGGTGAGGAAGGGGAGAATGAACAAGTGCAAAATGAGGAATTGCCACCCCAACCTACCCCAGAGATGATCAATCAGGTTCTTGCTTATCTTAGCGGGTTATCTGATCAGGGTCAGGCACCTCCAGTGTTTTCTGTACCAACACCTCCGGTTTCAGAGGTACGACATGCCGCTGCTGTGGCTCCCCACATGGATGCCTCATTGGAAATAGGCACATTTCCTCGTCTGACTACAGGGACTATAATGACAAATGATTAGCATGAACTTTTCAGTAAGTTCTTGAAATTGAAACCTCCAGTCTTCAAGGGTGCTGAATCGGAGGATGCCAATGATTTTCTGGTTGACTATCATGAGCTACTACACAAGATGGGTATAGTAGAATGGTTTGGTGTTGAGTTTGTGACTTATCAGTTCCAAGGAAACGCCAAAATGTGGTGGCGGTCACATGTAGAGTGTCAACCAACAGAGGCACCACCTATGACTCGGGCTCATTCTCTAGCTTGTTTATGGAGAAGTATATCCTCCGAACTTTGAGGGATAGGAAAAGAGATAAGTTCTTGAGCCTAGAGCAAAGTAGGATGTCGGTTACTGCTTATGAGGCTAGGTTTCGCGCACTATCCAGATATGCCACCCAACTTTGTTTCAGTCCACAAGAGCGGATTCGCTGTTTTGTGAAGGGGTTGAGATCAGAGTTGCAGATTTCAGCCTTACAGGTAGCGGCTACAGCGAAATCCTTTCAGGAAGTGGTAGACTTCGTAATAGAGGTGGAAGGAGTAAAGCCAGGTGACTTCACCATGGCGTCGACATCAAAAAGGTTTCGAAAGGGAGGTGAGTTTAATGGTTCTTATTCTAGAGGACAGGGTTCCGGAGGTTACTCAGTCCGACCAATTCAGTCTTCACTACAAACTGTGGTTGGGGGTCCACCTCATACCGGTCAACACTTCTCTGAGAGGCCGATGCTTGAATCCAGAGAATGTTATGGATGTGGGGAGACTGGACACATTAAGAGGTATTGTCCAAAACAGAGTTACAGACCTCCAATGGTTAGAGGAAGAGGTGGTTATGGAAGAGGCCGTCATCCTGGAGGACGAGGTGGCCGAGGTAATGGTGGTCACCAAAACGGCCGGGGTGATGGGCAAACTGGAGCCACTACGTCACAACATGGTAGGGGCAACGGGAAGACATGTGATAGGGCCCATTGTTATGCTTTCCCGGGGAGATCTGAAGCGGAGGCATCTGATGCTGTCATCACAGGTAATCTTTTGATTTGTGATTGCATGGATTCTGTATTGTTTGATCCTGGATCCACATTTTCTTATGTATCTTCCTCATTTGCTAATGGTCTAAATTTACATTGTGAATTACTTGATATGCCTATTCGTGTTTCTACTCCGATGGGTGAGTCTGTGATAGTTGAAAAGGTATATAGGTCTTGATTGGTGAATTTTGTGGGGAGCAACACTTATGTAGATTTGGTTATCTTAGAAATGGTTGACTTTGATGTAATTCTGGGTATGACTTGGCTTTCTCCGAATTTTGCGATCTTGGATTGTAATGCTAAAACTGTGACGTTAGCCAAGCCTGGGACAGATCCGTTAGTGTGGGAGGGTGACTACACTTCCAATCCGGTTCGTATCGTCTCCTTTCTTCGTGATAAGAGAATGGTTAGTAAGGGTTGTTTAGCTTTCTTGGCATACCTTAGGGATGATACTACCCAAGTACCTTCGATGGAGTCAGTTTCGGTAGTCCGTGAGTTTTTGGATGTGTTCCCTGCAGATCTTCCTGGTATGCCACCGGATAGGGATATTGACTTCTGCATCGATCTTGAACCGGGCACTCATCCCATTTCTATACCCCCTTATAGAATGGCTCCCGCGGAATTAGGAGAGTTAAAGGCCCAACTTCAAGAGTTGTTGAGCAAATGCTTCATTAGACCAAGTGCATCTCCTTGGGGTGCTCCGGTTTTGTTTGTGAAGAAGAAGGATGGGAGTTTTCGGATGTGCATAGACTACCGGCAGTTGAACAAGGTAACTATTAAGAACAAGTATCCTCTTCCTCGCATTGATGACTTGTTCGATCAGTTACAAGGTGCTTGTGTTTTCTCTAAGATTGACTTGAGATCCGGTTATCATCAATTGAAAATACGGGCAACAGATGTTCCAAAGACTGCTTTTCGAACCAGGTATGGGCATTACGAATTTGTAGTGATGTCTTTTGGTCTTACGAATGCCCCTGCTGCGTTCATGAGCTTGATGAACGGGATTTTTAAGCCATATCTGGATCTCTTTGTGATCGTATTTATTGATGATATACTAATATACTCTAAAAATAAGAAGGAACATGAGGAGCATTTGAGAATTGTATTGGAAATGTTGAGGGAGAAAAAGCTTTATGCCAAGTTCTCTAAGTGTGAGTTTTGGCTAGATGCTGTGTCCTTCTTGGGGCATGTAGTTTCTAAGGATGGAGTGATGGTAGATCCTTCTAAGATTGAGACAGTGAAGAATTGGGTAAGACCCACTAATGTGTCAGAAATAAGGAGCTTTGTTGGTTTAGCTAGCTATTATCGTCGATTTGTCAAGGGATTCTCTTCCATTGCTTCCCAATTGACGAACTTGACTAAGCAGAATGTTCCATTTGTATGGTCGGACGAATGTGAGGAAAGCTTTCAGAAACTCAAGACTTTGTTGACTACACGCACCTATCCTTACCTTGCCAGTAGAGGGTAAAAACTTCATTGTTTATTGTGATGCATCCTATTCTGGTTTGGGTGCAGTGCTAATGCAAGAGAAGATTGTAATTGCTTATGCTTCAAGGCAATTAAAGGTGCATGAACGTAACTATCCGACCCATGATTTGGAATTGGCCGCGGTAGTATTTGCATTAAAGCAATGGAGGCACTATTTATATGGGGTTAAGTGTGAGGTCTATACAGATCATCGTAGCCTACAATATGTCTTTACTCAGAAAGATTTGAACTTGAGACAGAGGAGATGGATGGAACTACTGAAGGACTACGACATCACTATTTTGTATCATCCGGGAAAAGCGAATGTTGTGGCAGATGCTTTAAGTAGAAAGGCGGGAAGCATGGGAAGTCTAGCTCACTTGCAAGTTTCTAGACGCCCATTGGCTAGAGAGGTTCAGATTCTGGCTAATGACCTTAAGAGGTTAGAAGTAAATGAGAAGGGAGGATTGTTAGCTTGTGTGGAGGCAAGATCTTCCTTCCTTGACAAGATTAAGGGAAAGCAGTTTAATGATGAGAAATTGATCCGGATCCGAGATAAAGTGTTGCAAGGAGAGGCTAAAGAAGCAACAATCGACGAGGAAGGTGTTTTGAGGATTAAGGGAAGGGTATGTGTACCCCGCGTCGATGATTTGATCAACACTATTCTGACAGAGGCTCATAGTTCAAGGTATTCTATACACCCTGGTGCAACCAAGATGTATCATTACCTAAAGCAACACTTTTGGTGGAGTAGAATGAAGCGTGATATTGTTGATTTTATTGCAAAATGTTCAAATTGTCAACAAGTAAAGTATGAACACAGAGGCCCGGAGAAACACTTCAGAGAATGCCCATTCCTGAATGGAAGTGGGAGAGAATTGCAATGGATTTCGTGGTTGGTCTTCCCAAGACAATGGGTAAGTATGACTCCATTTGGGTGATTGTTGATAGGTTAACTAAGTCTGCTCACTTTATTCCGGTCAAGGTGACTTACAATGCCCAGAAGTTAGCCAAAATCTATATCTCAGAAATTTTTCGGTTGCATGGGGTTCCACTCTCCATCATATCAGATAGAGGT
Source organism: Solanum peruvianum (assembly GCA_027705065.1). NCBI lineage: Eukaryota > Viridiplantae > Streptophyta > Magnoliopsida > Solanales > Solanaceae > Solanum > Solanum peruvianum. Next base: position 34,222,218 of record JAKWJD010001762.1, on the reverse strand, counting down.
ACGTAGTTTACTTCTAAGTTTTGGAAAACATTGCATGCGGAATTGGGTACTAGGTTGGACCTTAGTACTGCGTTCCATCCTCAGACCGATGGTCAGTCTGAGCGAACGATTCAAGTGTTGGAGGATATGCTTCGTGCATGTGTGATAGAATTTGGTGGTCATTGGGATAACTTCTTACCCTTAGCGGAGTTTTCATACAATAACAGTTATCACTCAAGTATTGACATGGACCCATTTGAAGCATTGTATGGTAGGAGATGTAGGTCTCCCATTGGGTGGTTTGAGGCATTTGAGGTTAGACCTTGGGGTACGGACCTTTTGAGGGATTCATTAGAGAAAGTGAAATCTATTCAAGAAAAACATTTAGCGGCGCAAAGTAGGCAAAAAGAATATGCAGATCGAAAGGTTAGAGACTTAGAGTTCATGGAGGGGTGAACAAGTCTTGTTGAAGGTTTCGCCCATGAAAGGGGTGATGCGGTTTGGTAAAAGAGGGTAAACTAAGCCCAAGGTATATTGGTCCCTTTGAAGTACTTAAGCGAGTAGGGGAGGGGCTTACGAATTAGCCTTGCCTCCAGGGCTGTCCGGAGTGCATCCGGTATTTCATGTGTCTATGTTGAAAAGATACCATGGGGATGGAAACTACATCATCGTTGGGATTCAGTTCTGCTTGATGAAAATTTGTCTTATGAGGAGGAGCCTGTTGCTATTTAGGTAGAGAAGTTCGCAAGTTGAGGTCAAGGGAGATTGCATCCATCAAGGTGCAATGGAGAAGAGTTGCCAGTTGAAGAAGCCACTTGGGAGAAGGAGGTCGATATGCAAGAAAGATACCCACATCTGCTTAAAGATTCAGGTACTCCTTCTCGCCCTTGTTTTTCTTCTTGTGATCGTTTGAGGACGAACGATGGGTAAATGTAAATTGGTATCTATGTAACGACCTATTTAGTCGTTTTGAGCAGCAGATTTTATTTCTGGAAAACTGGCTGAGACGACGGACCCCACGACGGACCGTCATGGGCACGACGGACCGTCGCAGGGTCTCGTTTCAAAACACTTAGAAATTCTGAAATTTGGGTACTGAAATCGACTCTCTGAACTTCGTAACAGAATGGCAGGACGGACCGTCGTGGGCACGACAGACCGTCACAGACTCTTCAGGGAAATTGAGTCTCTGAACTCTGTGACGGGGCTGCAGGACGGACCGTCGCAGGCACGACGGGCCGTCACAGACTGCGTAATCCCAGTCTGGGTCGGATTTCTTTAAGTGATTTAAGGTACGTTTTTGACTATTCCTGCTTTAATTATAAAGTTAGTGGGTTAATGTTAATAAGTCTAATTACTTGGGGGTTAAAAGAGGTAACCTTAAGCTAATTAGTGGGTTATTATTGCCATCTTTTATTCTTAATTATATGCTAATTAGGGTAAAAGAAAGAGGGTTGAATAAGAAAAATAGAAAGAAAAAGAAGAGAGAGAGAGAGAGGATCGATCTTCGAACGAGGAAGAGAGAAAACAAAGCTCTGGGAAATTGCTTGCTTGATCACGAATCTTCGGTGGAGGAGGTTAGGTTATGGTTTTTCACAAATTCATAGTAAACTCTTAATAGTGAAGATATGTGTTAGTAGTATTGTAAACCCTTCTATATGCTTAATTGTATGCTTGCATGAATATGATTATGTAATTGTGAATAAATAAGCATGATGAAGCTATTGAATCCCAAATCTTGAAAAGAAACCCTAATCTACTTTGTTAATGATGATGCTTTGGTATAAAAAAAGGCTTGATGAACGAAAGTGGTGAGATTAGGGGATCGGGTGCCACGTTCCGGTACCAGGATAGAAATAGAGGATCGGGTGCCACGTTCCGGTACCAGGATAGAATGAGGATCGGAGTGTCACGTTCCGACACCAGGATAGTATATATATCGGGTGCCACGTTCCGGTACCAGGATAGAATGAGGATTGGAGTGTCACGTTCCGACACCAGGATAGTATATGGATCGGGTGCCATGTTCCGGTACCAGGATAGAATAAGGATCGGAGTGTCACGTTCCGACACCAGGATAGTAGATGGATCGGGTGGTTGCCACGTTCGGTACCAGGAGGTACAGGATAGAATGAGGATCGGAGTGTCACGTTCCGACACAAGGATAGTATATGGATCGGGTGCCACGTTTCGGTACCAGGATAGTATATGAGGATCGGAGTGCCACGTTCCGGCACCAGGATAGTATATGGAGCGGAGTGTCACGTACCGACACATGGGGAATAAAGATAATGAATCTTGCAATATGTTAATAAATTCAATCTAATGAACCTAATTCCCAAATGATTATGATGGGGAGGCGTGAGTCCTCATTGATGTGCTTGGTGTTATGACCAAGAGTTATGATAATGGTAAATGTCGCATGTTGAGTATTGTAGTTGGTTTTATAATATTACTTGATATATATTGTCTTCTATTTTGATTTGGCCGATGATATCTACTCAGTACTAGTGTGTTTGTATGACCCCCTACTTTTATGTTTTCTTCTTTGTTATTGTGGAGTGCAGCAAACGTGCCGTCGTCTTCAAGTCAACCGCAATTCTAGCCAGTCTTCGTCAACTGGATCTTCAGGGTGAGCTAATGCTTCTAGCTTGGACTGGATCTTCTTCTCATGTCTTGATGCCTTGAAGTTCCGGCATGGACTAGCTTTTACTTGTTTTAGCTTCTTGATAGAATACTCTTAGTTTAGTAATTTGATCATAGATGTTCTTGTGGTGATGACTTCCAGATTTTGGGGAATAATAGATGTTGAATTTAGAAGTTATTGAATTGGTTTTTTATGAATAAGTTAAGTCTTCGCATTACTTTCTGTTGATATTATATTGAAATGTTAGGGTTTAGATTGGTTGGTTCGCTCACATAGGAGGGTAGGTAAGTGTGGGTGCCAGTCGCGGCTCAGTTTTTGGGTCGTGAATATTCATACCTTCCTTTTATCTTTGCAATGTATTGCTCTATAGTCTATACTAAACAATATACGTCAAG